>JACEEZ010011127.1:27500-107500 GCA_016584305.1 Chionoecetes opilio
AAGATTTTACTTCCCGTTCCCGCCCTAGAAAAGTGGGAGGAGCTAGTGATGACGTAGCCGCCTCTGCCCGCCTTTGACCTCCGTTCATCGCTCACCCAGCGGGCCAGCACTCAGTGAGCATTGTGATCTCTTACAGAGAAGATTAACTGTACGTCGCTCCGGCCGGCCAGTGTTTTCAGTCATTTGGCAAGTTTGAGGCCCTATAATTTCACTCCCACTGCACACAATGGGTCGGAAGAAGCTGCAAATGGAAGACAAATCCCGTGCCTTGACTCTGCTAGAGAAGGGAGAGTCGGTGATTGCTGTAGCCAAAAATATCAGGCACTGAGGGGCACTGTGGCAGTGAAGAAGCTGTGGATTACCATGGACCCCACCTACTTCGCCAACCTTGCTGTATCCATGCCCAAACGACTGCAGATGGTGATCAAGTGTAAAGGCGACATGACAAAGTTTTAACTGCAAATAAATATCCAAAACTATAACTTATGAATGGTGAGATTTTTTGTTTCATTGTCTTTGTAAATATTTTTTTTGCCGGCACTGTAGTAGTATTTACATAAGAATTGAACATTTGTAATAACAATGAAGCATTCAGTGGCGCCTTTATGTAGCCTACTATACATCCCCTGGATGCCAAACGGGAGGAGGAGTAATAAGAGGTTGAGGAGGAGTAGGAGGAGGCAGAAGAAGGGGATATGATTACTTGATAATGACGATAACAATGATGACGGAGATGATAATAATTTCACTACTAACACCACCGAGGTCGGAAGATCTTGTTGAATATTCTATAGAGAAACAAAACAGCAGCACCACCGACACTAGCAGTAGCAGCAGCTCGTGTGTGTGGCTTCCACGAGTGTGTTTTCCATGACCTTGCAGCTTACTCACTTTATAATTTTAAAATAAATTTCGTTTAGCTTTTTGCATTTATAAAATTTATAGTCTGATACTGGAGTACGGAAAATATGTTCATCTAAATATATTCAAGGTTTTCCCCCACGCCAATACTATATAAGAGATAATTAATGTAAATGATATCAATAAATACAACATTGAAATAATACAAACACATGCACGCACGTGGGCAAGCATAATGAAACAAAATACAAACATCGCTCCGTAAATATAATTACATTTATAGCGCGTCTTATCAAAGTAATCAAATAAATAGTTATGTATTTCAATGGAGCAAAATAAGTGTTCTATATAAACTACATATGTATATTGCAATGTTAGTAAGTAAGTAAGTAAACACATGTAAACTGCACAACAGTACTTTAGTAAGCACGTTATCTTCCTGAAGGAGGGGCAGAGTACGAGGGAGAAGGAGGAGGAGGAGGGGGAGATGGAGGAAGAGGGGGAAGGTGTAATCGGATATCAGGGACACAGGGATATAAGAGGCAGGATCACAGGGGGTTAGGGAAGACAATGGGATATAAAGTATAACTGATGACAATTGTTTTGATTGTAGTAATTATATACCTTTAGCACCAGATAAGGGTATTAATAATATCTATAATGTATTGAGATCAAGGGAAATAATTGATGTTGGCTGTCCTGTGTAGGTGTGGGGTGTGGGGAATGGTAGAATTGCTATTGGTGTGGTGGAGGTAACATTAATGCTTGTGTGAATGTGGGGTGTTAGGGAGGGTTACCATTGGTCTGGGGAAGGTGACATGGTCGTTTGTGTGGGTGTAGGGTGAAGAGGTGACATGGTTGCTTTGTGTGGAGGGGTGTGGGGGTGAGGGAAATGGTAATCATTTTTTTTACATCACAAAGCACTGGCCAAGGGCAAAAAGAAAAAAAAAAGGCCGCTTAGTTGCCAGTCCCTATTAAGAGCCGTAAGAGAATATAAAAGGGGGGGGGCCCCAATTAGCGGGAGGTGTCTTTTACTCTTCTTTTAAAAAAAATAAGTTTTAGTGGGGAAAAAAAATAGAAACAAGAAGAGTTTTCCCAGATTTTTACCAGTAAAGGGGATGAAAGAGGAAGATCGGTTAATCTTTCATTGGGAAAGATGGACAAATGGGGATGATAATGAGTAGAAACCTTGTGCAGCGGGGCCGGGAGGGGATAGGATGAGTTCCCAGTTCAGAAGAAAGTAAAAATTAATATAACGGGAAGTAGAAAGAGAACCTTTTTGCGGCGGAATTTAAAGTTTAAAAGAAGTCATCAGAAGAGGGGATTTGATGAGCGAAAAACTTTTGACTCTCCCTATTTAGGAGAACTGTTGAGTGGATCCCCCCCAAATATGTGAGGCATACTTCAACATGGGGTAAGGCCCCTTAAGAGAAAGCGGGGGAGGGAAAAAAAAATGGACACAAACCCCACATGGATCAACTTTTTAGAACCTTTTTTAAAAATGATAAAATGGAATTTCCCCGTATGATTTGTTATAAAGGGAGTCCAAGAATTTAATTTGTAAGTAAGAAAATTTTTATTTCTATATAATTACAAAACCACAGAATTTTAAAAACAGCATAATACAAGTGCTGTCGAGCCGAAGCCCCTGACGGCGATATCATTTAATAAGGGTGCATCGACTTTCTAAACCCTAGCCCATAGCAAAATTATTCTGACAGACTATGTTATGAATAGTAGTAAAAAAAAAAAAAAAAAAATGTGTAATTTGTGTTTTACAAAAATTAACAAATGAAATAAAAATAATAAAAAAAATAAAAAAAATAAAAAAAAAAAATAAAGTAGTTTTTTTTGCAATTTTTATACTATACATCATTTCAAAATTTCCTGCTAAGAATTCTAAGTATAAATTTCTTATTTCCCTTTGAATGCAAATATTTGTTTGTTTTAAAATGAAACTTTAAATTTTTGTGGTAAGCTGTTTAAAAATTTGGGGCCTGAACATAAAAAAAGTTTTTATATAAGCTGTTCTGACTGTGGACAAATCAAAAACATTATTTTCTAGTCTGTGAAGATTTTCAATAAATTTTAAAATTTCATTTCCCCGTATAACTTCAAAAGACATTTATAAAACAAAAAAAAGAAAAGATTTGTTTTGAAACGAATGTTTTAAAATTTTCATTAAGAAATAATTTCATGACAAGAGCAAATTGCCCAAGAAAAGAAAACTCTACAACTTTTTTCGGCTATTTTTACCTTATATAAAAATTTGGCCATGTCTGGCCCAGAGGCACACAGATGTTAAGTGAGGGTCACAAGGATAGTAAAAACTAATAATGCATCTACAGTAAAATTTTAACTTTTTCTTTTACATTATTCCACAAATTTTTGAGACTCATCAAATCTTCTATGTGCAATTTCAGTTCAATTTTCATCTATGCAAACACCAAAAGGAAATTTTTTTGATTTCTCGATTTTAAGTCGCCTTCTAACGTAATGGAGGAAGAATTTTTTATGGATCTATTTTTGAAAAAATATATAATTAGTTTTTGAAACTTAAGTTTTAATTTTTTACATTTTTTCCATTGCATCTAAATTCAATTTTGTATTTTGTTTAAATGTGGGAATTGATTCTTTGTCAGGGAGTAAGAGGTTAGTTCGTCGGCATATATAATATTTGAAATTTTAAGCTAGCATTAATTTTATCATTTTTTATATAGAAAATATTGGTGTATGATTGAAACCTTGTGGTACACCTCTGGATTAGATAAAATTGTGATGTACATTATTAAAAAAAAAAATTTGATTTTGTTAAAGGTACGCGAAAAATTGTAACGGTACAAAACCCCCCATCCCGACAGGTTTTAATTATCTAACAAAATACAAAGATTTTTAAATTTAACAAAAGCTTTTGGGTAAATCAATGAAAATCCCAAGCCTAAAGCGGAGAGAGAGAGGGAGAGAGAGAGAGGAGAAGAAGTTTAAAAACGGTGTTTTCGTGTACAAAGCCAATCGGATTTTATTTTAAAAAATTTTAAATTATGACGGAAACTTATTCGAGAGATGGTTTTAAATATATAAAAAGTTGGGCCAAAATTTTTTAAAATTTTTAATTTAATAGTTTTTTTTTTTTGTGTGCGATAGAGTAGAAAACAAATATAAAAGGCCCTACACTTTTTAAGATTTTTCCCACACACTCCCGCCCCAAACCTTTTGTGGGGAGGGTTGGAGGGAAGGGCGAACTTTTTTTTAGTGGTCACTGCATCAAAAATATGAGCCAGTGAGTACTAGGTTTATGTTCAACCTTAATTAAATGATGTTTTAACACCATTCACTTAAAAAAAATTTGAAAGTCGAATAGCATCAGCATGTATATAGTTAAACATTTGCTGGCTGTATGGCCCCCAGTATAAGGAGACACAAAGGGTTGTGGGGCCCTTTGGACCCAGTATTGATGTTTGATATAGTATATATTTGACAAGGGGTTGAAACTCCATGGTTGTTGCTGCGTTGGTAACTGGCAAAATGCCTCGCGGGAGCCCAAGTTCCGGTTTTTCCACACTTTTTGTTCCCTGTGATTCCAACACACACACTCACACACGCACACAAACGTCCATGAGTCTACTGAGTTTGTGGAATGCGGCAAGACGTTACCGCAGAGTTTTTCCTGTAATCTAATACTACGAAAGTGTTTTTAGCCCAAAACCCCCCTTCAAAATGATTCAATCGAAATGGGACCAAGCCGCTTACCACCTACGATTTATTTACGATTTTTTGAGCCTACTCTCATCAAAATTGAATTTACAGTTTCGGCTACCCAAAACAGACAGACAGACAGACACACACACACACACACACACACACACACACACAGGGTACTCCGTGGTGTAGGGGAAGCACGCTCGGTTCACAATCGAGAAGTCCCGAGCTCGATCCCCGGGCGGAGCGGAAACAGATGGGTTGTTTCCTTAAAACCCTAGCCCCTGTCCACCCAGCAGTGAATGGGTACCGGGTGTTAGCCGGGGTTTGTGACCTTCTCTCCGGGGTGCTGGCTTCGGCCAACACAAAGCACTAAGGATGAATGATAAAAATGTTGATATGGAGACGGGGCCACACGAGCCTTGCTCTGGCCCTGTAAAATACAACTAGATGAATACAACTAGATGAATACACACACAGACACATGGCTACTCCTATAGTATATTAGATATTATGATAAAGGCTGGGGTTTTTCACAGTTTAACAGCAATTATAATGTTTATAACAATAAAATAACCAATGACGAGTTTATACGTCATTTTTTCAATTATGTCATCTAATATACTATAGGAGTAGCCGTGTGTCTGTGTGTCTGTCTGTGTGTCTGTTTTGCGTAGCCGAAACTGTAAATTCAATTTTGATGCAAGTAGGCTAAAAAATTCGCAAATATATCGTAGGTGGTAAGCGGCTTGGTCCCATGTCGATTGAATAATTTTGAAGGGGGATTTTGGGCTAAAAAACGTTTTTTCCCGGGATTAATTACAGGAAAACTCTGCGGTAACGTCTTGCCGTATTGCACAAACTCCGTAGACTCATGACTTTAACGTTTTTCTGCGTGTGTGAGTGTGTGTTGGAATCACACGGAACACAAAGGGTTGGAATCACACGGAACACAAAGGTTGGAATCACACAGAACACAAAGGGTTGGAATCACACGGAACACAAAGGGTTGGAATCACACGGAACACAAAGGGTTGGAATCACACGTGACCGTGGTCTACCCCGTGGCACTTTGACCATTGACCAACGCCAGCAACAACACGAAAAAACCCATCAATACATGGGTCCGAAGGCCCACAACACTTTTTCGTTCCTAATAAATTAAAATATTTTTTTTCAAAAAACCCTTTTCAGTCCCCAGTAGGTTGCTGTCTTTTAATACGAAAGTGTTGCTGCCCTTAAAGGGAGGGAAGAGAAAACACACACACCACACACAAAACACACACCCGGAGATTGCTCCGGGGGATTTTTCACTAAAAAAATTTTGGGCGGTTACTGCCCCCGTTTGGGAGAAAGGGGGATGGGGTGTGGGGGGTTGTGGGGGTACCTTTCCCCTAAATGGGTAAAAATTTGAGCTCCAATCTCGCATCGGGGGTGATATTGGCGTCACCTTTTTCCGAATCCCCAAGGGTTTACAAAGGTTTACAAAGGAAACCAAAAACCCGAAAAACCCAAATAGGCCCCTTAAAAGGCTGTTTGCTTTACACAAACATTTAACTAAAAATAATAAGAGGAAGGGTTTAGGAAAAAGTAAAAAGGCTCCTCCCCCCCACCCATCCCTCCACCCCGAAGCGGGCCGGGAAAATAAATTGTCCCAAAATCCCAATATAAAAAAACTGCAGGGAAATTTTGGTGAGGAAAAGTTGAAAGCTTAATCATGGCTCCCTACTACTAGTTTTTTGGGGGGTTTTTTGTGCTTGATAGATGGGTCATGTTATTTTTTTTGAAATTGGTGGGAACATTTTTTGGAGATTCAAGGTGGTGCGGCAGCCTTCCCTGGCGCTTTCTTTGGGGCCAGTCAACCCGGGGCCCCAGCTCCTTTTCGATCCACTGCGGATTGTGAAATTTTCCATGTGGGGACGCCGTACACTGCAAACCTCCGCAGCGGACCCCTGGTCCCCTTAAAAACCCCGATGGGGGCCCACAAACCCTGTCAGGCCCTTACTGATCCCCCGGCCCCGCCCACGGGTTTCCGGGAGTAGTATTTGGTAACCGTTAACTGGGGGCTATCTGTGTGTCATAGGCAAATTTGTGTTTTGGGTGTAGGCTCATTTTTTAATTTTTCCAAGGGGGGTGCGGCAGCCTTGCCTGGCCCCTTTCCCTTGGGGAAGGGCCCAGCAGTAAACCGGCCCCAGCTCCGTTCAATCCATTTGGGGTTTTTTGGCACTTTCCAAGTATTTTAAACGCCGTGCATTTAAATTTCCCCCTGCAGCAGCGCCCCCTGGTAAAATAAATCCCGATGGTGGTCACTAACTGTCGGGTTTTTAAACTAAACCACAACCCGCCCACAGTAAAAAATTGTAGTAGTGACCGTTTACTTCGGGGCGGGTCTGAAACGTGTGGGGGGGGTTTTTGTGTAACGCGATCGCATCATTTCCAGAAAAGGAGAAAAGAAATCAGGGGCCCCCGCGAGAAATTTATTTTTCCCGAGATAAACAGTGACAACCGGGGTTTGTTTGGAAATTTTTATCGGGCGTTTTTTAAATTATTCTTTGTTTTTTGAGTTTACTACGCCCTGAGGGCACCCTCAAACATACCTTTTACAACACGGTTTTGTGAAGGAAATTTTTGGGGTTCGTTCGTTCAAACCGTTTCCCGGGTTATTTTAAATCCTTGTTTTTTAAATTGAGCTTGAACCGGGCTGCGGGGGAAAAGATTTTTCTGGGGCTACTTTTTGTAAATCCTTTTTAAAATTTTTAAAACTTTGGGGTAGGTCACCTCTTATCCTTTTGTTTTTTTATTTGGGGAAAAAGTTAAGTTCTTTGAGCCCATTTTCGTACATTTTTTACGCCCAAACTAGGTATCATTTTTGGGGGAAATCTGCGCTGTATTTTTTCTAGTTTTTTCTATGGGCGTTTTTATAATAGGTGACCAGGGAAATGTAAAACAGTATTCAGATGGGGGGGCGAACAACGAGTTTAAAAAAAAAGTGAAATATCACTTTTTTTAGATTTGAAAATGAAGTTTGTCCAAAAAAGGGCCCAAACCAAATTTTTTTGCAGTTTTTTTCTACCCCCTTTTATAATTTGGTTTTCGGTTTTTGGGTCTTTTTGGGGGTTTTTAAAACCCCAAATCTTTTTCTTTAAACAACACTTTTTTGTTGGGAAAAACGTTTATTTACGTAAAATTATATTTAGGTTTTTTTACCTATGTATTTCATGACCTTTGTCAGGGGTTAAAATTTAAATTTTCCATGTTTTTTGACCATTCTGTTAGCCTGTTTAAAACGTTTTGTTGAGTTTTGGGGTTGAGATTCTGTTTTTAAAAACTATGTTTGTGATTTTCGTGTCATCACAAAATTTTTATATTTTTTTATTTTATTCCCTCATCAATGTCATTTAATATATTAAAAAAACAGGATAGGTCCCGATTTTAATGAAACCTTGAGGGCCCCCACATTAACACTGGTTTTAGGAAAAGGAAAATTTTCCCTTTTTTAAAACCCTTTGTTTACGATTTGAAAAGCCCAGTTTTCTATCCAAATTTTAAAAAATTGGGCCTGTTAAAACCATGAGCTTTTACTTTGCTAATGAACCTTATGAGGAAATTTGTCGAAAAGCTTTTTTTTTAAAACGAGGTAAATTTTTTACGTCCCACTGCCTCGTGTTGTCGTACATTTTTAATATTATTGTAAAAAACAAGTAATTTTTAGAGGGATGAGCTTTATTTCTGAATCCATTTCTGCGAATCTTTGATTATGTCCTTTTTTTTCAAGAAATTAACGATTTTGTCTCTTATTGGGGGTTCCATTTTAAAGTTCCGGGAACTGATGTTAAACTGATTGGGCGATAGTTTCCGGCTGGGGACTTTCTTTTCCCTTTTTTAAATTTGGGGGTGACATTTGCTAGTTTTTCCCTTCGCACGGTAAATTTTTTCCCGGGGAGTAAAAAAAAAAACATATTAAATAAGATGGAAAATGGGTTTTTCTATTTCGTTCTTTGCTTTTTTTTAAAATGCGTGGGGAAATTTTTGTCAGGACCAGGAGCTTTGTTAATTTTCATGTTCTTTATCGCGAGCAAAATGTCACATTCCTGAAAGTTTATGAGCTGAGGCAAGTACCTTTTTTCTTGGTTTTTCGGGAGGGGTTTTGATTTTGCGTGGTGTTTTCTACTGTGAAGACTGATGCAAAAAAGTTATTTAGAGTATCACCATAGATGCTTATTTTCTGTGTTTTTTCGCCATTTTCCATTTCAAGGGCCCTATCGTTGACGTCTTTCCCTTTTTTCTTTTTTAACATAGCTGTAGAATTCTTTAGGGTTTAATTTGCTCATTTCGGCAATACGTATTTTAAAAATTTTTCTTGCTTGCTTAATAAGCTTTTTCGTATTTCGTCTAATTCTGTCGTGATCGCGTTTGTCGCTTCATTTTGTGTTTCTTTGTGTTTTTATATGCACGCATTTTAGCCGCATGGCTGTCCTTGATTTCGCGGGTCCACCATTTCGGTTTAATGTTTTGAAAAGATCGCCTATATCGCATCGGTATTGAGGATTGTATTGCTAAGTTAAGCTTACCGGTGAAAATTTTTGCATGCTACATTTATGTCGTTACTTTCTGAGATAACATTCCCAAACGGTGTTCGTTAAGATTCTTTTTTGTTTTCTGAAGTATAGTCAATTTCCTTTCGGGATAGTCAAGAACTTTTTTTTACTTTCGACTTCGCTTGTCTTACTGATGTTTAATATTTGAAAGTAATCGCCCGGTGGTCACGGTTACTAAATTCGGATCCGACGTTAACGTTACTGACAAGATTTTCGTTAGTTGTAAAAATAAGATCTAGAATATTATCCCCTCTTGTTGGTTGATCCAAACAAGACATGGACAAGACCATGGGTGAAATAAAACACATAAACAAACAAACACACACACACACACACAAACAAACAAACACAATTTTTACACCGCCTAAAACGGCTTGGTGGGTTAGAGCATCCCGCATCATTATGTGGTCCGGTGTTGGATCCCCAGCCGCATATTCCCGTTCTCTATCCAGTATGGGGTTTCCGATAAAGGGCGCTTGGCTGTAGCTCCGAAACAAAACCATGGGAACTTCTCCGAAAATACCCATCATTATGATTTCCACACAAAGTTCCCTGTTAAGGATCAGGATAACCTTACCTACCCTATCCGTAACCTATCGCAACCAAACCTGTCGTGTTCATGAGTAAACGCCACATACTCTTCCAGAAATCGGGATCATATGCCGTCGAATATGAATATGTCGTTGTTTTTCCCCGGGGATTTTTCCACTGAATATTTTAGGCGGTTAAATGTCCCCCTTGAGCAAGGGGATGGGGTGTTTATTGTATGAGGTCTCAGCATTACCATAAGATCGGTAAAATTACTTTCCCAATATCGCACCGGGAGGGTGGAAACTGGCGATCGCGAGCAAGCCCCAAACCCGGACAAGACCAAAGGGAATTTTTTTTTTGTGTCTATCGGCCTCCAGCAGGGGAGAAACCCCGGGCTAGCTTGAGCCCGTCAGAGAGATGCTTTTTTTAGCGCAGAGGTGGATGTGACATAAAATTTATGAAGCTATGCCTATTTATGAAGGCATAGCGAGAGGTGCTAGTGACAAGTACATATATATCACTAACACTCTTGCTATGGGCCCTTTAAAGACTTGCTGTTATATGGCATAGTCAATCCAAACTCCATTATTCAGATCCACCATCTGTAATAGTGTAATATTGAGCGTTATTGTAAATGAAGATAATCATCTTGGAACTCACTGCCTTTCAACGTGGGAAAGTATCAAGCTTTTCCACATTACAGTTTTATCTGTTTTAAAAGGCTTTCCTGAGAGATGGAAGAAAAAGACTCACCCGATAACGCATGGATGATGGAAGGCTCGTCTTGTCCTGAGTCTTCTGTTTGAAGAAAAATTATCTGGAAAAGAATGGAGACAGTCGATTGCCGTCCCATCAGTACCTTTATAACTTTCGTTTCTCTTTGCCTGTGTGATGGTGATTTTTTTTTTACTCTGTCACTTTTGAGCTCGAGTTTTTTTCGATGCCACTTCAGTTACAGTTATTACCTGGTAACAAGCCATGTCGGCGCTGAAATCCGTATAAAAACTGACTGGAATCTCGAAATATGCATGTTGTCCCAAAAATTTCGTAGTATTCGTGTTGTCACAGCCATTTCTTCCTTCAATATAAATATAAAGCTTTTTTGTGAGTGTGATTGGCGCGAGTTCTTTGTGCAGTCCCGAAAACTCACATTCTATATTTTTCTTCTTTAGATTTGTGAGATAAACGTATATTTGTTATATTTCTTTAAATATTTGCTTGTTCCCTTTAGAAGAGCGTTGTAATGCATACTCATACAGTGGCGTACCTAGAGAGTTTGCAAAGGCGGGGTGCAGTTTTTTTCACATTTTTAAACAGGGCAAACCATGATTTTAAACGACCACAAGGACCCTTAGAGCTAGGGATTTATGCCATTTTGTGATCGTTTTGAGGCCAATGGAATGGTTATACGACAAATATAGAGCACATTATAAAGTAGTTTTTAAGTACTCTGTGCCAGTGAGTTATACTTCAGTCTCTCCAACAACCTTATACTACGAAATTCTAACACTCACGCTTTGATCAAAAAAAATTTACAATTGTAATAAACTAATTACTATAACATTAAAAAAAGTTATAATTTAATCATTGCACTAGTCTCACTGCCAAAGATACCCGTAATATGATGCTCTAAATGACAATCCGAATGACTTTGTGCACGTAAAACTATGTTTATGAATTCTACTCTCTCTCTCTCTCTCTCTCTCTCTTCTCTCCCCTCTCTCTCTCTCTCTCTCATTCTCCTCTCTCTCTCTCCTCTCTCTCTCTCTCTCTCTCCTCTTCTCTCTCTCTCTCTCTCTCTCTCTCTCTTCCTCTCTCTCTCTCTCTCATTCTTTTTCCATCTCCGTTGGGGGATATATATATATATATATATATATATATATATATATATATATATATATATATATATATATATATATATATATATATATATATATATATATATATATATATATATATATATATATATATATATATATATATATTAGAGAGAGAGAGAGAGAGAGAGAGAGAGAGAGAGAGAGAGAGAGAGAGAGAAGAGAGAGAGAGAGAGAGAGAGAGCGAGAGCGGGAGGAGAGGAGAGAAGAGAGAGGAGAGAGAGAGAGAGAGAGAGAGAGAGAGAGAGAGAGAGACAAACATTCATTATGCTCAGACTTTGTTACAAAGTATGGAGCACAGGCCCTGATCAAAATATACAGTGTAATATATTATCTTGAATATCACATCAAATTATCTAAAAAAGCTAAATACATACTTGACAAATAATGCTACTTTATGCTGTGTTTTGTATCTCTTGTCTTAAATAGTTGTGCCATCTTAAGCCTGCTGGGATTATTTCTATAATACTCAGGTACATAACGGAACCTCAACTCTGAAATATCTTGGTTTGTACATTCAAGTAAGACATGGAACTCGTCTCTTACAATGTTATCATTACATTTATTACAAAACCTTTGCTCCTTCGGGGTTCTGGTAAACCTGCCTGTTACAGTAGGTAATTTGTGATTATTTGTCCTTAACTTACAAAGGCTAATCCTGTATTGTTTTGGTAAGCTTACCAAATAACTTTGAAAAGAAAAATTATCCCTATAAGAAGCATATGTTCTACATGATGATTTACTACTTAAATCTGAATGCCACTCAGTGATCCACTGATCCTTAACATTTCTTTCAAAAACAAGCTTTAACCAAAGAGGATTATGTACTTCTTGACTTAACCATATCCCAGACATACCCGAATTGTTCAATAACATTTTTGTATAATTCAGCCACGGTGATTTGAAGTTATTTTCGTTGTGCAATTTAAATAGACATTTATACATTACACAACAAAGTTCATCTTGTTTACCAGAGATAATTTTTGACCAATAATTTAGCATTCTACTTTTTACATGAGTACTTATAGGATATTTGCCCAACTCCCCATATACCATAGCATTACATGATTACATGTAGTCTTGCGAACATTAAGTATATGCTTTTGAAATGTAACATGCACAGTTTCTATGTCTGTGATGGGTCTGTAATCGCAAATCTCACAACCATATGTAATAACAGGCAAGACCATCGCGTCAAATAATTATAATTGCAAATCAATAGGAAAACTCCAATTTTCTACACTTTGCGACTAAACTATACATTGCTCTCTCTCTCCTTGCTGACAAAGCTGCTCCTGGCATGTTTTAAAGCTTCCATTGTAAATCATATTTACACCTAAGTATTTATAATCCTCAACAATGTCAATTTTTTCCCCTTTAAACTGAAAGTTATAATTCTCTGTTATACATTTTCCCTTGGAAAATATAGTAATTTTTTTTTTTTTTCAATTGATATCTAATTTTCATTTTTCACAGTACATTTCCATAGCTCTCAGTGCATTACAAAGACCTGCATCGTTTTCAGCCAGTATAATAGTGTCATCTGCGTACATTAATACAATTATGAACCCTAAGCATATCATATATTCATCTATCATCTGTCTTGATATAATTACAGCTACTTTCCAACAAATAATCTTCAAGGTCATTCACGTACAAGGAAAAAAGAAGTGGTGACAAATTGTCTCCCTGCCTAACTCCAGTGTAACTTATAAAATAGTCTGAAAACTCCTGATTAACTGAGACACAAGATTATATGTTATTATACACATTTAGTATTACTCGAATGATCTTACCATTTATCCCTACCTTTAGTAACTTGTACCATAAAATTGTCTGACATTGTGACATTGTGTGACAAAAAACACAACAACTTGTGTGGAGAAAAAAAAAATCCACACAAGGTCAAATGCTTTTCTGTAATCAATATACAAACAACACAATTTTTTCTTCTTATACTGAAACAGATCAATTAAGTTCTTAATTAGGAAAATATGGTCAACAGTAGAGTAACCCTGCCTAAAACCTGCTTGCATTTCTTTAATAACCGAATTATCATCACAAAATTTAGTTAACCTTACATTGAGCATTGTTGTAAACTCCTTACTCAGGCAACTTAATAAGGTTATGCCCCTGTAGTTATTTTTATCCTTTACTTCACCCGCATTTTTATAAATAGGGACAATAATGCCTATCAACCAGTCTTCTGGGATGTTCCCAGTTTCCAAAATTGTATTAAAGAGTTTTACGTATAGCGGACACAATATCTGTTTCGTATTCTTAATAAACGAATTAATGACATTGTCAATAACAGCAGCCTTATTGTTTTTTAGCTGAAGTATACACTTGTAAACCTCATCCTATGTGACCTCTTTGTTCAACACACTATTGTCATCAATATCAATGTCAGTACTAATGGAAGTCTTCAGTGTTATCTTGATGTGCTAATCTCTTAAAATGATTCATAAATTCTACTATCAAAATTGGTATGTCAGACTTCCTCTTTGTTCTCTGCAAAATTTGTCAATATAATTTTGAGTCCTTAGTTTTTTACATTTCGCAGCTTTGCAATGAAATTGTGTTTTCCCTTCACTTTAATTCGCTTCAGTTCTTGTTAGTATTGCCTACTCTTTGTTAGCATGTCATTATAGCTACGTACTCAAACTCTGTTTTTTTTTTTTTACTATTTTTTATGTTTTGCCTTATGATACTCTTTCCTACTTAAGTAACACGGTTTATAAAAACCTCTCATGCTGCTATTATTGCTTTTCTTAATAAACTTGCTTTTCTGTGGAAATACTTTCACAGCTGGTTCAATTAATATCTTCGTTAGATCATCATTTAGATCTGATACAGACTTATGATCAGCATTTGCTATTACTAGAGCCACAAATTCACGGTCTACATTCTGAATATATTAATTAACTTTTTGCTTATCCCATTTTCCTGGTTTATTGATTCCCTCAGGAGACCGTTTTCTGTCTCTCATACATCTTATGGTTTCACTTTCCTCTGACAAACACTTATTTTCCATACACTCAGTAATGTTCCTAATATTAACAGATATACCACAATGAACATCTGAAAATAGTGGGTTGAAATCCAGAATCTCAAAGCTACGTGCCTTAAATAAGATAAATGGCGATCCAATGACATAATCGACTACACTGTTCAAAATCGTTGTTTCTTTACCAATCATATGATCATGTCCTACTCTACCTTTAAACATACACACCATATTATTTTTACAAATTTCCAGTAGTTTCTTACCATACGCATTAACACTGGTTGCATCTGAATACCTTTCTGTTGGAATACCATGCTGTAACATACTGTCACTTATATCAACCATTTTTCTGGTATTATCATTACGTTCCCCTAAAGCATATGCATTTAACACTACACACTAAGAAAAAAAGGTACAACTTTGCTCCTTTAAGGGTGCAAAATGATGTCACACATTTTGAACCTTTAAGGGTGCAAAGATGCACCTTAACACTAGGGTGCAACTTTTGCACCTTATGGTATGGTGCAACTTTGTACCTATAAACATTTAGAGGTACAACTTTGCACCCTTATGGGTGCAAAACATGCACCTTTAGAGGTGCAACTGTGCATCCTGATGGGTGCAAAATATGCACCTTTAGAGGTGCAACTTTGCACCCATAAACTCTTTCTCTAATCTCTAACACCCATCTCTAAAGGTGCAGGTTTTGCACCCATGAGGGTGCAAAATGATGTCACACATTCTGAACCTTTAAGGGTCCAAAGTTGCACTTTAGCACTAGGGTGCAGCTTTTGCACCTTATGGTAGGGTGCAGCTTTGTACCTTTAAAGGTGCAAATATGCACCTTTAGAGGGGCAATTTTGAGCAAAATATCTACCTTTGAAGGTGCAACTTTCCACCCTTCTGGGTGCAAAATATGCACCTTAAGAGGTGTATATTTTGCACCCTCAAGGGTGCAAAAGGATGTCACCGATTTTGCACCTTTATGGGTGCAAAGTTGCACCTTGCCGCTAAGGTACATCTCCTGTGCCAGGTAAGTATGCTTGCCGCGCTTTGCTTGTTTGTAAAGGTTTATTGTACAATCAACATACAGGACATATAAATACAATACAAGCATGTACAGAAATACATATCCAGTAGCAAAAAAGGTACAAAGCGGGCATCAGCCCGGCAGTGAGGAGGTTATCCCGTCAGGCTACGGGAGAGGCGCGTGGAGGCGTGGTGATGGTGAGTCACCTGCGTCACTGGTCAGCGCTCGAGGGCGGCGGGGTGTGGGTACGTGATGTGTCAGCGGGGAGGGGGCGTTGCTTGCAGCACCCTCAACATCACGTCTCTCGGGGTGTGGCGGACCATGAGGGCGGCCCTGCCTTCACGCCCACTCAGCAGCCCCCCACCGGCAGGCTGGGCGGCGGGGGCTGGGCCGAGCCTCAGGGGGGCGGTGGCGGGGCAGGACAGGAGGTAGTGCACCAGTGGGCGACGGGTGTGCTTCTCGCAGTGATCGCACTCTTGCCCCTCGAAGTCCTCCTGCAGCTCCTCCCTGGTGCAGTAGCCCAGACGCACACGCTGCAGTAGTGCGCCATCTGCCCTGGGTTGTTGCTGGGTGGCGTCCAGTGGGTGGTAGTCAGTGGCTGCAGCATACCAGGCCGCCTGCCTCTTCCTGGTCTCCAGCTCTCGGTGTGTCTGGTGAGCGCGGTGTGCTGCGGCCCGCCTCGCCTGCGCCTTGAGCTGCTGTAAGCTGGGAGGCACGTGCATGGTGACGCTGGGGCCACTGGCGGCTCGCTTGGCGGCCACGTCCGCCGCCTCGTTACCTCGGACCCCTACGTGGCTGGGGATCTAGTTGAGCCTGACACGCCTTCCCTGCGCGCCAAGGCTCTGTAGGCTGCCCAGGATGGTGGTGATGAGCCTCACGTTGTCCTTGGGATGCGGCTGTTGGAGGGCCTGCAGCTCCGTCCAGGAGTCGGTGTGTATTACCACGGTTGCCTCCCGGCGGTGCAGGGCATGTTCGAGGGCATGCTGGATGGCCACCAGCTCAGTCTGGAGGGTGGAGCAGTTGTCAGACGTCCGGCAAGACATCTCTGTCCCACCCGTGACGAACGCGGCGCCTGTTTGCCACTATCCGGGTCGACCGAGCCGTCAGTGAAGTATACGCGGCTGTCCCGCTCGACGACCTGGGCCATGGCCATCAGCGCGTGCTGCCGCAGCTCCCGGGTGGTGCACATGGCTTTGCACGCAGGCAACAGCGTGGCGGTGAACTCTGCGGCGGGGGGCCCCCACGGGGGCGGGGCATAGTAGGTGGGGGCGGGGACATCGGCCTCCCGCCACGGTCCGGTGATCCCCGCGTGAATGAGGCTGTGGGTGGCTAGCGAGGTGTTGATGAGCCACGTGTTGCCGCGCAGGCACTCGATGCCCTGCGTCATGGCCAGCCGGAGTCTCCTCTGCGTCACGCCCTCCACGTCGCGGCGGAAGACTCTGGCCACGCCACAGGCCATGATGCACTGCACCCTGGTTGCGAGGGGCACCAATCTGGTCTCGCTCTGCATTACGCAGGCGCTGGACCATCTCGGAGCCCCCGGCATGGTCCTCATGGCGTTGTTCTGAAGCACCTCGAGCCGCTCCTGCTGACTGGGGGAGAGCGCGATGAGTACAGGGGCGCAATAAGTATCCACCAGGGAGCGCACAGCCTGCACGTAGTGCAGGCGGAGGACAGAGAAGGTGACACCGGCGTTAAGCCGCGCAGGCCTCATCACGTTAGCTGCCGTGTCTCTCAGGTAGTCAAGCTGCGCGTGAACGACAGCCGCGTCGACACACCCCTAGGTACAGGTAGGAGCGTCAGGCAGGCCGAAACCCTGGACGCGCAGCTGACAGGCTGAGTTGGCTGCCTTGATAGTCATGGCCCGGGACTTCTGCGCCGAGATCTTGAGGCCCAGCTCCTCGCACTTGGCGATGATGAGGTCGAGAGCGCGCTGCGTCTTGCCGCGGCCAGATGCCAGTTCTTATGCCGCCAAGCTAAACACCTACGCATGGTAAATTATGTATATGGTAATACTTTCCTGCAAACAAGATGTCATATATGGTATATATACTAGACTGTATAATATATAATTAGGTATTTGTGCCGCTTCTATACCGCACGGTTGTCTAACTTATAACTCCATAATTTTATTCATAAGTCATCAGACATCAGACAAGTACGTACTTATCTCTATCACTTCCATTCAAATATATACTGAGCGACATTAGTTTTGCCCTAAAACAGGAGTAGCAATCACTTCTCATTCCTCCTTTCACTGTGAGAACACATCATCAACATTGTCTTGTTTTAAAGTAAATCCAATCAACATTTAGTGCAGTCATACAAGTTATGTTTTATCTCACGCTCACTTATTTGAGTAAATACTATTTCTATACTATGCAATACATTTTTCATAAAAAGATAACACAATACTTAATAATAATAATAATAATAATAATGTCTGTGGTATTAATGATAATAATAAGTTATAATAATAGATGGGGGGCCATCAGGTCTTCGATGATAATGATTATATATATATATATATATATATATATATATATATATATATATATATATATATATATATATATATATATATATATATATATATATATATATATATATAATTTATATAATATATAATGATTATATATTATATAAATACAATAATAATAATTATGATTATAAAAAAAAGAATAACAATAATGGTACTGATGATGATAATAAGCATAATAATAGTAGTCAATCAATCAATCATTGGGGGCATACGCCGGGGGGCGCGTCGCCTCGCCCACCCTACGACGCCACTCCCGGGGGTCACCACGCGCGAGTTCCCATGCAGGCTCCTTTCCCATACCAAGCAGCTCTCGACAAGAAACATCAACTTGCCCCAGCCACGAGCCTTGTGGGCGCCCCCTTGGCCTCCTCCACGCCGGATTGTCTCTTACAGATACAACCCGATGGGAAGGATCGGTTTCAGGGTAGCGTGCCACATGCCCATATAGCCGAAGTTGGCGCTGACGGACTATGCAGGTAATAGGCCTCGATTCAGTCTCACGGTGCAATCGCTGATTTGACACGTAATCATCCCAGCGATACCCCATGATTCTGCGAAGACACTTATTACCAAAGGCATTGATTCGTCTCTTCAAGTCACTATTTAGTGTCCATGTCTCACAACCATAGAGTAAGACAGGGATCACAAGCGACTTGAAGATCCGGATCTTTGTCCTCCTGCACAGGTACCGACAACGCCAAATACTCCCGCTGAGCGAGTCCATAACACCGTGGGCTATGCCAATCCGTCGTAAGACTTCTTGACGTGACCCGCCGTCATTATGGACTGCGCTACCAAGGTATGTAAAACTTTCCAAGATCTCAATGTCCTCGCCACACGCATGAACAGACTGTACTGCTTCATCTAGTAAGTCTCCAAATACCTGGACCTTGGTCTTGAGCCAGGAGACCTCAAGTCCCAAAGGCTTTGCCTCCTCGTGCAGCGCCTCGAGAGCCATCACCAGGACCTCCAGCGACTCAGCAAAGATTACTGCATCATCGGCAAAAAAAAAGATCAGTGATCTTGGTGTTGCCGACGGATGCTCCACAATCACTTTGATCTACAACCTTGTCCAATACCCAGTCCATACAAGCGTTGAAAAGTGATGGGGCAAGGACGCACCCTTGCCTCACTCCTGTATTCACAGGAAAGAAGCTGGATACACCTGCCCCACACTTCACAGCCTCGCAGTAGTAGACTGATATATAGTAGTAGTAATAATAATAGTAGTAGACTAATAATAATACAAATAATAGTAATAATAATGATAATAATAATAATAATGAAAATGTCAGTAATAATAATTATAATAATATTAATGATAACTGCAATTATATTATTAATAATATTGATAATTATTATTTGTTATAGTCGGAAATGCTCTTATTTTCATTATCATTAATACTATTTTCACCACTCAATTTTTTCATTATTTTTATGACTATCATTATCACTGTTGTTATTATTGTAATAATTAGTATTAGTGTTTTAATTATTATTATTAGTGTTATTACATCCTTATTATTGTTGTAGTTTTCAATAAAGTAATTATTATTGTTTCAATCACTATAGTATACTACCAATATACAATAATAATATTATTATCATTAATATCAATTATACCATATATATTTATAATAGATAAAATAGTAACAATAATATCAATTATGATAATAATGACGATAATAAGAGTTTTTAGAATGATGTTGATAATAATAACAATAATAATGACAATATCAATTATAATGATAATAAAAATAATCATAATGATATAAATATCAATGATGAATTATAATGATATTGATAATAATGAGGATAATAGAAATACAAAAAGTATATAGTAATGATAATAATATTAATGATAATCATAATAATAATGATAATAACAGAAAAATATTTAATATATTTCCCTGGCCCATCCACCTTGTATAAATATCAAGAAAGGTGCAAGTTTTGCACCTTTCCATGTTTGCACCCTAAAAGTACATTTAGAGGTGCAAAATTGCACCTTCCGCCCGGCAAGCGGATTTTGCACCCTAAATGTCAAATTTGCACCTTTCCTGCACCATTTTTTCTTAGTGTGAACCACGTGAGCAGTAACACCCGTGTGCGCATTAAAGTCATCACACACAATATGGTTATAATCATCATCATTATAATCCAACAAAAAATTATCAAGCTCTTCAAACATTTAAACATTTGAATATTTCGAGCTACATGGTGGTATATATACTGAAGATGATGCTATGATATGTTTCTCTAATCTTAAACATGACTTGTCCAAGAGCAAAGATATAAAGGCCTCTGATCTACCCGTAATGAGAGAGAGAGAGAGAGAGAGAGAGAGAGAGAGAGAGAGAGAGAGAGAGAGAGAGAGAGAGAGAGAGAGAGAGAGCGTCGTACACTAGGGACGGGCACATAGACGCTGCTAAACATCTCCAAGAAGAAATCGAGGCCATTGTCAGATGGGGAAAGAGATGGCAAATTGAGTTTGCGGCAGAAAATAGTCAAACCCTGACCATATCGAAAATGTCTGACAGACAAGAAAACACTATACCTACCCTAAATTGTAAGGTAATTGAAGAAAAAGACCATCAACTAATCATCGGAGTGATCAGCTCCGCTTACACCTTACGCTTCAAAGCACACATCAATAACATCGCCAGAGTGGCATCAATGAAGCTTGGAGACCCCCGTAGGATAGCACATCTCACTCATTAGAGCATACAGCAGCTCTATAAATCGCAGATTAGGTCTAGTCTGGAGTATGCTATGCTTGGCTGGTCAGGAGCAGCTCCCACATACTTGGCGGTCCTGGACAGAATCCAAGTAAAAGCTGGGAGACTGGCAAGGACCAAGGCTGTGTGTGTATCGAGCTTTAACAACAGTGGACACGCTGCAGCATAGGCGGGATGTAGGAGGCCTGACTCTCCTATACAAGGCTTATGTCAAGGGTTTAGAAGACCTTGCTCTACTCAAACAACCGCCACAAACAATCATCGACCATACACGAACGGCAACGGCTGCTGAAATGACTGCCGTAGCAAATATCCGCCCTCACACAACCCAGTTTTAAAGAGCGTTTACATATAAGTTCACAGAAACGTGGAATAGCATCGGAATCCACCTCCACTTGGAATCTGTTGCAGCCATGAACATATTTAAATAAAATGTTAACACATTCCTCTCAAGAAGGGAAAAAGGGTTGCATGTGTCAACCATAAGATAGCTTAGAGCCTTAGACTATATAATGATCTTAATCACGATCTTATATGTATAGTTTAATGCTTTAGCTGAGGACGAAAAATAAAGAAAAGAAGAAAAAAGGAAAGATGAGAGAGAAAGGAAAGGGAGGAGAGAGAAAGGAAATAAAGAGGCAAGATGAAAAATAAACACGGCAGAAAAAGGAAAGGAAGAGAGAGAGAGAGAGAAGAGAGAGAGAGGAGAGAAGAGAGAGGAGAGAGAGAGAGAGAGAGGAAGAGAGAGAGAGAGAGAGAGAGAGAGAGAGAGAGAGAGAGAGAGAGAGAGGAGAGCGAGAGAGGAGAGAGATGAGAGAGGAGAGAGAGAGAGCGAGAGAGAGAGAGAGAGAGAGAGAGAGAGAAGAGAGAGAAGCATCAGATCAAAAACGTTTATTGTGAATAATGTACACATTATATATAATACATAATAATTAAGGGTACAAATAGACAAAGGGCGCACCCCCCATGGCAGGTTGCATGGGAAGGATGCCATGATTAATGAAGTAAAAGAGAGAGAGAGAGGGGGAGGAGAGAGAGAGAGAGAGAGGGGAGAGAGAGAGAGAGAGAGAGAGAGAGAGAGAGAGAGAGAGAGAGAGAGAGAGAGAGAGATAAACGACAAGAGACAGAGCTAACCTTCCATACACCTGGTTTGATAATGCTATCCTTAGGGATTAAACTGAACTTGACCCCTCTCTCCCAGCCTGACCGTGCTGGTCAGTAGGGTCATGTTTTGGTTGGGTATGCAGAGGTCACGATAGCTACAGATTGTGCTGTTTCAGCTTCGCTGTCGCTGAGAATATTTATGCGACTTTTCTTTCAAACTAATTATTTCATCTTCCTAATGAGTTTGACTAATTTTTTTTTGCTCATGGAGCTACACAAAATATTTGAGATGATTAATATGTATGTTTTATAAGCATTGTGCTCATGCATTCCGCATTAATGTTGATATAAGGAAGAGCTGTAATTTTTCCCTTTTTCACGGGATTCCGTCAACCATTAAGCGCCGAGGAATGTTAAGTTCACGTCTTGTTACTCCTTGTGGGCGGAGAGTTATAGGCGCGTTTTTGCAACAGTTCTAGACCGGTCTAGGTTGGCTCAGGCCGGGTCGGACGCTGTTTTTGCGAGGCGGGCTAGACCGGGCTGGAACGGGTCGGGACGGTCCAGGGGCCGGATGTTCGAACGTTCGTAACGGTCTCTAAGATCATCTTTGCACTTAGATTGATCTTGGAACGTTCGTAACGCGTTTAGAGGTATTTTCAAACGATCTTTGCGAACATCCATCCGCCATATTTGTTCGTTTTTCCACCATATTTGTTCATAGTGCTAAGGTTGCTGAAGAGCACTCGCACACTGTTCGTAGTGTCGCATGATGAAGGTTTTTCTAATATACAAGCCATATAAAGTTATGTTATTAGTTGTTTATTTCATGTTGAGTTGTTTATGGTTGGTCAGGACGTTGTAGGGGGAATGTGAAGGGTGCAATGAATGGTATGCTGCCGAATGCCTATAGGTGACTGGAATGAGTGAAGTGCAAATAAAAAAGAAATGTGTCTTGTGCTAGAAGTGTATAGAGAGATGATATGGGAGAGGAAGATGCGGGAAGTGAAGGAGAGAATAGGAGACAAGGGTGAGATGGAGAGGATGAGTCAAGTGAAGGATACGGATGGCGGTGGCATAAAGTGAGATTGGAACGAACGAAGGGTGGGTACACAAGGTGTATGAATGGAATGGATAGAGAAGCAGATTATGTAAAATGAGTGCTGGAACGGCAGATAAATTAGGTAACCTTAATGTGTGTGTTTAGGGGAGGAAAGGACTAGTGCGTGGAATGCATGTACTGTAGGTGGAAAAATGAAATACATAAAGGTATAAGTGCAGTTTAGACCAATACAATACAACACAACCAATCGGTGGTTTTAAGTATCCTGAACGTTTCGTTATTATTATAAGGAGTATTTCTAACCCACACAAAAGCTGTCGGAAATGAAAAAATAACACATGGGCATCTGGGGGGGCGAAAACCCCCGCAGTAAGGTTAGGTTACGTAATCAACACCCGGGTTAGATTAGTTAACTAGCAAGGGGTCTTGGGTGGTGTAGCCCCCCCAGTTATGTCAGAAGAGTATTGGTCATAAGGGAGTATTGGTTGAAACTGCATATCTACCTAAAAGAGTCTGTAGAGGATAAAGGAATGTGTGATTGGTGAGCAAGGATGTCTGAGAAGAGTAGGTACACTAGAATGGTAGAGTATTGGTCAATAGGGAGTATTGGTTGAAACTGCATATTTACCTAAAAGAGTATGTAGAGGATAAAGGAATGTGTGATTGGTGGGCAAGGATGTCTGAGAAGAGTAGGTACACTCTACTCCAACTCTAAGAGATGGTATGTGAGTAAAGCGAAAGTAATGAATGAATGGTTCAATGATGGAAGCTGGGGTAGTGAGATGTTATTCTAGGCAAGTTCACGACCACTGAAAGTGCGGGGTTGAAGCACATAAAAATCACTAGAATGCAGGCTTTCATTTCAACCTAACCCATCTACTGTAATATGTCAAGTCGGTATTATTTCGGTGCTGAGCTGGAGGGGAATCACCCCCAATCATTCACTAACCTAACCTAGACATATAGTCAACTGGCCAACCTAACCTAACCTAACTGTTCAGGCTATTGCTGGTATTTAATCCCTGAATTCAGAAACACGGCTAAAGTAGGAACACTCCCACGAAAAAATAGGAACATCGGCAGATTCCTATCGTCGACAGTTTTAAGGTATTGTCTATTTACTTGATATGTATCCCTTAAATAATACCCACCCTAAAATGGGGGTATTAGTTTAGTAGTGGGCTATTTCAAGTCCTGGATTCTTACCTCATCATCAGTAGATTTTCTTCATTCTGAGTATTTGAACCCATTCCCATGTTACGCCCTACAATTGAATAATAAGAAGGGCGTTACATGTACGACTACCGAACAATCTACCGTTTGTTATTTCAGCCATAACGTTAAGTTAGGTTTAAATCAGATTAGGTTAGTTTAGGTTAGAGGTGGGGTTTGTTTTAATCGTCTAAGTTAGGTTCAGTTACGGGGTGGGGTTTGTTAGTAACATGATTGAGAACAAATAAATTATCAATAATATATGGCAGTGCGAAGCGGTGCAGAGGTTTGCGGGGCATACATCACACAAAAAATATTTCCGACAAAACGCGTGCAATATTAATTCAGTACACATTAAAATGATTCAGAAAACTAGTTCGGCCGCGAAATCGTTGAAAGCCCACTACCGAAATTTTACTAATTGGTGTAAGTGGCAGCTATTAATCATGAATTTCATATATCTTATTCGCCTGGCCTAAACGAATAATTTTAATCCGTTCCGCCCCTTATTATTGTTTTTTTCTCTCCAGACCTTCACAAATCCCTTCAATACCCAAAACGAAATTAAAAAGGGGGGAGAGTTCCCCCCTTTAAAACCCCCTTACCCCCCCTGTCCAAAATGACCCCCCAAAATAATACTATCCTAACCTCATTAAAACCCTTTATCTAACCCTACAAAACTACTCGAGCCCTAAGGGCAGGAAAAAAATTAATTTTACAAGTCAGGTTTATTGATTACAAGTTTTTTTTGTTGTGTGGGGAAGCCCCCAGGGGTTTATAGTGAGCAAGTCTTCAGTCTTCAGATATTTCCCTTGGGGAGGTGATATTTTTTTCATTTAACTGCATTAGATTGGTAAAAAATTCAAAGGTTTGATAAAATCTTTCCTCTGTTTGAAAGCGACAGTCAGCGGGTTTCCCTTTCCTCATGGTCGAAAGGAACGGAACGAGTTTAAGATCGCATCATCGGAGCTAAGAACTTTCGGACGACCCTTTGAAAATCCTTTGTGGTGTTCGTACCCCAAGTTTAAAGATGGCCGCTATTAACACCTAAGATGATTTAGGGGGGAAAGTTACGAACGTTCGAACTCCACCCCAGGTCGGGGCGGGTCGTTTGGCCCGCTCCGGGGAAAAAAGGGCATGCGCTTCGGTCAGCGGGAAGAAAAACAGGAGTTTCCCCGTGCCACGATAAGCCCGATTAAAACTGGTAAAACCCCATGATGCCGACGCATAAAAAGAAATTTTTCACGAAAAATTACAATATTCGAAATTTGCAGGAAAATATTTGGGAAAGAGTGTGGGATATTGAAGTCAAGAAGAAAGGTTTTTGGGTACGCCGTGGTCCAAGGAAAATGAAATAAAATTATTTCGATTTTGGCAGGGGTTTCTTAGTAAAATTAAATTTTTAAAGGGGTGGTTTGTCCCTTTAAATTTTTTGGTTTTTTGAGCACTTCTGCTATAAAAAAATGGACTTTTTATTTTATGCAAAACATACTTACCCCCGAAAAGTACGGCTTCATTTTTACACCTTTTCATAAATTTTTGTGTTTTTTTCAGGTGGCTTCCTTTTTAAACCCAAAGTGGGTCGAAGCCCGCAACTAACAGAGCTTGGATCCAAGTTGGCCCCCTTTTTTGGCGGTGGGAGAGTTTCTGAGATAGGTGCCTACGTATCGCGGCGTGATGAAGAGGGAATCCTCTCAAGAAAAATCAGCGGCATCCGGGGGGGGTGTTAAAAGGGGGGGTAAAACCAGTGAGAGACTTTGCGAAGGATCGCCCCCCAGGTGTTTCCCCAGTGAAGAAATCAAACCCCCATTTTGCACCCCAGGGGTTTTTTGCCCAGTCCGGCCCGAAGGATAGAAAATTTTTTGGAAAAAGGGTTTGTGAAGTGGTGAGAGACAGAGCAAATAAAGCAGAAAAGGGAAATTCGTGGAGAAGAATAGGACAGGCTTTTTGACAAAACCCCTCCCCTAAACCCGATCTTCCTCTGCAAGGACCAGGAACCCCACTGCTCCCCCCCCCAGCTGTCCCACGCGAGAGCACACGTGCAGTGTGACTCCCCCTGGCCAGAAAAAGCCCTATTTAGACCGGGAGTGGCTGTCTACCAAGGATCAAATTTGGGGAGGAGAGTGCAAAAATGAGACGCACAGAAAGTAAAAAGGAAAAAGAGAAAGCGTGGAAAGGAGGCAAAAGCAAAAAGAAGCAGAAGCAGAAAGAAAAAAGGGCAGACGTCTTGAGCTGGGGAGCAGATTTTCCGGGGGGCCAGGCTAAAGATCCCAGGATTCGAGGATGGGAGGGGAGTGTTCCCCCTGCCCTCAGAGGAAAGAGGCAGGAAAAAACAGGGGGTCCCATTGGTAGACCGATGCTCAGGGAGGGCGGGGGTCCCGGGCACCCCCTTGTGATGCAGTATTTGGAAGGGCCCAGCTCAAAAAGAAAACCAATGCCAGCCCGGGAAACCCTGGCGGGGCAAGCATCCTTCGACGTTCCGCCCACTGCTGCTGCTCCCCTTGGGCTTTGGGTTCCTCCGGGGACCTTTTTCGCTGGGCCACCTTTCCCCAGACTGTCGTCCCTGGTCGGATCCAAAAAGGAGGGGGCCCCGGGCGGGACCCCATGGCTGGGCCCAGGGACCTTGACCAGGGGAAGCACCAGGGTACCAAATATTTGGTTTGGGTTTTACGAGGGGAAGAAGGACAAGGCCCCAGGGCGATGGTGCCCAAAACACTAGGGAAAAACTGCACCCCAAGTTGTTTGGGGGAGCATGTGTCAGTGACAGGGAGCATCTGGAAGGTCCTTTTGGCACTTTGTCCAGAGGCCCCGGTGCCCCCTGGAAGCCTGCTTTTTAAAGGTGGCTCAGGTTTCTAGATCGCTGGTGACATACGACTCCACGACTCACTGATCTACTGCAAGGGATCAATGGGGCCAACCGTGGGGAAGGGTGGTACCACCCCCATTTGGAGAAGAGCTGGGGGCGCAAGCTTTCTGGAGCATATGCGTGTTGCACACAAACGAGTTGCCCCCGCGCCACCTTATCACCGCATCGACGGCCTACCTATCTGACACTGGCTTTACGGGGCCGGTGCAGTCTGTGTCCGCGGAATGAGATGCAGTACAAGCAGAGTTTAGAGGAGTGCCCGGGGGTGAAAATCTCACGGAGATCGGGGTATTCCCGGTCAAAAATATCCCCCTGACCACAGGTTTTCCCCCCAGCTGGTCCAGGCGTGAAAAGGGGCTTTTCCCTCCGAGCTGCAGGAGATCAAGTTGGCAAGGTGCCCACTCCCAATGTCCCCAGCCCTCCCCTCGTGTACATGTGGCCCGAAAGCATGGACTGTGGCAAAGAAAAGAACACCCCGGAAATCCAGTCAAATACTGCCCGCAGGTGTACTTCAAACTCTACTACGACATCAAGGTTCACCCCAGACTAAGGACGGGGCCCCAAACACTCCCCACGCAGCTCAGAGTGATAAGGTCGCAACCCAAGAAAGGGCCAAAAAGCTGTGACCTTCTACGTGCGGAAGGAGCATGGTTCGCACTCAAAAAGGTCCCCCTCCCTGATGGGGGAGTCAAGGGGGGATGACCGCGGTCCGCCGTGACCCAATTTTGAAGCGAGGGTGGCGAGGAGTAGGGCACCAGTTTTAAGACCTCGCACACCCCAAGCTGAACTTGTCAGCCACCCGCTTGCAGACATGACAGCTGGCAGTGGCAGGGGGACGAGCCGGCCCCTTCCCTGTTTTACTGCCGGGGATCGATCCAGGAGATCCTGGGCAAGCCGTACAGGTTTTTGGGTTTCTATCCCAAAGCACCGAAAAAAGCGTGAACAGGTGACAGAGGGTGGGGGAGAGTGGTGGGGCAGCAGGCCAGAGAGGGTTTTATGGGCTGGGGCCCCCCACCGGGAACCAGCCCCGCTTAGGTCTTAGAAGGGCATGATGGACAAACGTTCTAGGCCAAAGTGAGGCTAGACACTGTGATTGTGCCTGAGAAAACCAAATGATTTGAAAGGGTTACCCCGCTATCCTTTGGAAAATATATTGGTGCAGATGCAAAAAAAGGACCAACCGGACCGGTACTCATTTAAAACATTTTTCGAATGGGTGCAAAATAAAAAATGCGATTTTGCTGTAAGAATGCTCAAATGCAAAAAAGGAATTTAAAAAAAATCGTCCTTAGATTCCCTTTTACATAGTAAATTAGCAGCCAAAGTGAGAAAAAAATTTTGTTATAGGGTCCCTAAATTACTATGAAAATTTGGTGAAGATTTAAGATAAATTTCAAAATCAGGAACATTTTGTGTGTGATAAAAAAAAATCAGAATATTTGCCATTTGTTATTTTCAACAAAAAGAAGCGTCAGTCAGTAGTAACCGAAATCATTGAGAACATTAATTGCAGAAGGCAAATTGAATGATAAAAGGGCTTAAAAACTCCATTAAAAGCCTACTAAACAGGAAATCCCAGGTTTGGAATGTAGGATATATATATAATAGGAATGTGTGAACGTTGACATGGGGTGCGGGCAGGTCTTGAAATTTCGTTGCGGATTTTTTTCCGCCAGAGATTTGTAACCCGATTTACACACAATAATGATGGCACGGTTCCCTTCCCCATACCAGCTAGGGGGTTTTACGTGAGGTCAAATTAATAAACCTTTTAGTGTTTCTTGGGGGGGGGAGTCAAACTTTTTGGGGGTAGAACCCCCCACTTTATTTCCGTCAATAGGAACCCCGAAGGGACGGGGCAGTCTGGGGTGTGTTTTCGCGACATCAGGGGGCCCGGGCCCGCCTTTGGCAAAAACCCCGAAAAACCCCGCATATTATTACAGCACGGGAGATGGGCGGGGCTTAAAGGTGGGGTACATTATATTTGGTGTTCTACCCCTTCAATCAATCAATCATTGGGGGGTAACGCCGGGGGGCGTGACGCCTCGCCCACCCCACGCGCCCCTCCCCCGGGGCACCAGCGCGAGTCCCCCGCGACTCTTTCCCATCTACGACATGAAACATCAAATTGTCCCCTAACAAGCTCGTGGGGGCCCCCCCTTTGGCCCCCTCCCCTGCGGGGGTTCTTACAGTTAAATAGGGGAAGGACGGTTTCATTGTAGCGTGCCACATAAAAATAAAGTCTTTTAAAAAATTCAATCAACAATCTGGGGGCTACGCCGGGGGGCGCGTCGCCTCGCCCACTTACGACGCCCCCCCGGGGGGCACCACGCGCGGTTTTCCCATGCAGTCCCTTTTCCCCTACCAAGAGCTCTCGACAAAAAAATCAACTTTCCCCAGCCACGAGCCTTTTGGGCGCCCCCTTGGCCTCCTCCAAGCCGGATTGTCTCTTTCAGATACAACCCGATGGGAAGGATGGGTTTTTCAGGGTAGCGTGCCACAGCCCATATAGCCGAAGTTGGCGCTGACGGACTATGCAGGTAATAGGCCTCGATTCAGTCTCACGGTGCAATCGCTGATTTGACACATAATCATCCCAGCGATACCCCATGATTCGCGAAGACACTTATTACCAAAGGCATTGATTCTTTCTCTTCAAGTCACTATTTAGTGTCCATGCTCACAACCATAGAGTAAAAACGGGACCAAGCGACTGAAGATCCGGATTCTTTGTCCTCCTGCACAGGTACTGACAACGCCCAAATTACTCCCGCTAAAGCGAGTCCATAACACCGGTGGGCTATGCCAATCCGGCCGTAAGATTCTTGACGTTGGACCCGCCGTCATTTTTGGACCTGCGCTACCAAGGTATGTAAAACTTTCCAAGATCTCAATGTCTTTCGCCACCACGCATTGAAACAGACTGTACTGCTTCATCTAGTAAGTCTCCAAAATCCCCTGGACCTTGGTCTTGAGCCAGGAAACCTCAAGTCCCAAAGGCTTTGCCTCCTCGCGGAGCGCCTCGAGAGCCATCACCAGGACCTCCAGCGACTCAGCAAAGATTGTTTGCATCATCGCAAAAACAAGATCAGTGATCTTGGTGTTGCCGACGGATGCTCCACAATCACTTTAAATCTACAACCTTTTTCCAATACCAGTCAATACAAGCTTTTAAAAGTGATGGGCAAGGACGCACCTTGCCTCACTCCTTATTACAGAAAGAAAGTTTGGATACACCTGCCCCACACTTCAAAAGCACTCTCAGTTCCCAGAAAAACAGACAGTTTTTCAAACAATAGTCCTTGCAGGAATTCCCTCAAAAGTCGCAGAAGGTCACAGAGTGACTTACGATGAAACTGAGTCAAACGCTTCTTGAGATCAACATAGGCTGCAAGCATCCCTTGAAATCACGTCGGCGTTCACAGGACACGAAGGCTAGTTTTACGGTCCGTTGTTAAATTTACCAGGCGTGAACCCAGATGCTGAGTCTCTGATGCTCACCAGATGACTGCGAATTTTTTGTCAGCAATAGATGGCAACACCTTGCTGGTACGTGAGCAGTGTAATACCGCGGTAATTGTTGCAGTCCTGACGGTCCCTTTCCCTTTCCAGATAGGGAGAACCAGCCCCTTTTTCAGTCAGGAGGAATGGTACCGATTGCCAAACGGAAAGTCAGGACAGCATGAACCGCGGATCAGGCTCAACCCCAGTTTGAGGAGCTCCGCACTGATATTACAAAAAACCAGCTGCTTTTCCACCTTCAAACTTTGGCTAAGCTCTTGACTTCGTCAAGAAGGGTGCGGTTTCGTCAATGGGAGGTCGGATCAATGCCTGAAACCAGTGGTTTTGAAGTGCTCAGTTGGAGGGTCCACCGTGATTGCTGAAAGTAAATTAAATTTGATTTATTTTAACAAAAAATTTTACTTTTGGTATTTTTTCGCCCAGAATTTTCAATGAGCTTGCAGTACACTTTCTTTGTAATTTTATGTATATTAATATATAATATATAATATATATATATATATATAATTTTATTTTATATATATTATATATATATATATATATATATAATATTATATATAAAATATAATATTTTAACGTGTATATATATATATATATATATCACGTGTATATATATATATATATATATATTACGTATATATATTATATTTTATTAATATATATATATATAATATATATATATATATATATATATATACCTGAATATAAAGATATATTTTTATATATATATATAAAATTATATATATACCTAATATAAAGAACCACCTGGTGGTGGTGGTGGTTGGGGTAGAGGTGGTGGGTGGTGGTGGTGGTGGTGGTGGTCTTTCAAGATGAAGAGACCTTAATAACCATCGCTATAAAATTTCAAGAAAACCCTTGACAGTGTGAAAAGAAAGCCCCTAATTGAATGCCTAAAAAAGTTCAGGATACATCCACACATAATTGACGTCATAAGTGACATATACCTAAATGACAAGACCATCCTGTATCTAAACAATGAGATCATAACAAACATGGATGTCACCAGCGGAATAAGGCAAGGTTGCAATGGTTCAAACATCACTGTTCTTAATGGATAACATATATTAATCCTACACCTGAACCAAACAAATATTGGATTTAAAGATGAGATATGCTTTTCCCTGCCTTGTTTTATGCAGATGATGGCCTTATTTTAGCACAAAGTGAATCAGGTGCCCTAAACATGACATTTACACTCATCTTAGCAGCAAGAGCAAGTGAAACAGTCAACAGTTATTTAAAAGAGCATAATACCAACTATACCAACTTGGTATAGTAAAACAACACGAAATAACTGAAAAAATTAAAAGAGCATGATACCAAGAAATGGAAAGCAGAACTACTTGAAAAAGAGACACTTAGACTTTACAGAACATACAAAACACATAAAAGAAAAAGACTTTTAGGAAAATGATGAATCCACTACAAAATTTGATAAGATGCAGAAGCAATACACTGAAACTAAACTAAACTACAGGAACAGACACACCTCGGGAACACAGCATGCACGACATGTAACACTGGACTGCAGGAAACTTTAGAACACTTCCTATTACCCGTGCGAGGAATATAAAGACATAAGGAAACACTTAAACTTTCTACAAGACAAACAAAACTGACAAATGCTTAAAAACTTGCAACATTTTTACTCCTAGCAGATGAACAGGATGCAGATGTGAAGAAACAAACTTTGTTACTGACGTGGAAAATAAGGAAACAGCAAGAACATTGATTAGCAAGCAAGAAAGCCAAGACATTTCACAAGAGCATTCACAAGTATAAACACAAAACGGGGTGATCAAGCAACAAACACCACAACACTTCAAGAATCAGAAAAAAATCACCGATACTAAGGTGTTACCCCACACTTCATCGACATCTCTAGTATGGATACCAATGGATAATTAGGGAAAGTGTAATTACTTTTATTCACCATTCTTTCAGAGGCTGCTGGGCACTCGTGGAGAATGTGGGTCCTGATTTGTGCGGAATGTTGTCAATGCTCGAAATCCTGTAGACCCCTCCATATTTCACTGGTTTTACAGCAAAAACTGCTGCCCTAAAGCATGTTACAGAGTACCCTGAGATACATATTATTTATGAGAGGAGTTAGATGCACTGGTATTCAGACAAAAGATATTTGAACATGAAACCTACACCTGAAAAGGCTTTACTTTTTACGTGAATATTTAGTCTTTTGAGTAACTATATTACTTGTAAGTGCTCTCATGGAAAGCTAGTGCCTCTATGTGGCTTGTAACATGTTATCAGGGCAGCAGTTAAGTCGTAAAACCAGTGAAATAAGAGAGATGAATGGAGGGGCTACAGGATTTCGCGCTGACAATATTTCCGCGAAACACCCACATTCGTGAACCACATTCTCCCCGAGTGCCAGCTGCTAATCCTTCATTAATTCAAAAACATAGTCAGCCAAAGCAGATGGTCCCCACTAGCTGTGACGGAGGTGAATTATGAACGTAACACAACACAAATGATAATTCTCAAAATATTAGTAATATTTTTTGGACATAGCATCCGCCATTTTTAATGCTACAAAAAATTTCGTTTTTTTATGCCTTATAAGTATGCTAGACTTACCGTCTCACTTCTTTCATTATTAGCTAATAAAAACTACTACAAATACTACAAAGAATCATAGGGCTCACCCTGCTACTGGCGTCGGTGAAAAAATTGTCCGTTTGATTGATCTGAGCCACTGGCTGGCAAGAACTTGTCTCTTGGAAAAAGAAATATTACTCATCTGGGGGCCCTTTTTTGTAGTTCCCATTGCAATTGGGCACACAGCACAAGGACGGCATCTTGCTGGTAACTTGGAAAAATAGCTCCTGCGTAACAAAAGCAAAAATTATACAAGTACGCCCACATACACACGCCCTGACCGCCTTCGTATGTAGACACAATAGACTGAGCCGTGGCCACCGGTGGCGCGCGCGGGATCCTCATGCTGTGACGTCACAGCCTTTCACCAGGCGATGTAACAGGCCGTCTCCGGTGGTCTCGCTATAACAGGGCTAGAGTCAGAGCAAGCTCAAGGACAAGCCCACAGTCTATAACTGTCTTCCGAACGGCTGGACGAGTTTTGGCTCACGCGGCGCACCTACGTCACGCGATCCAGGCCACCCTAAGCCCTCTCGATCTGCCTCATTCTATCAGCAGCATAGCTGAGAGGCGGGTGGATCCGTTCCGGGGCGCCCACGTTCATGTCCTACCATATTCCATTTTTAAGATAATTAAATAATAACTAACAATAAAAAAAACAATAATAAAAAAAATAATAAAAAATATCCCCAACATAGAAAAANGTCCCCTTTGGGGGACAGATCCAAGTAAAGCTGGGAGACGGCAGGCCAAGGCTGTGTGTGTATCGGCTTTAAAACAGTGACACGCTGCACTAGGCGGGATGTGGGAGGCCTGCTCTCCTATACAAGGTTTATGTCAAGGGTTTAGAAGACCTTGCTCTACTCAAACAACCGCCAAAAAACAATCATCGACCATACACGAACGGCAACGGCTGCGAAATGACTGCCGTAGCAAATATCCGCCCTCACACAACCCAGTTTTAAAGAGCGTTTACATATAAGTTCCAGAAACGTGGAATAGCATCGGAATCCACCTCCACTTGGAATCTTTTTCCCAGCCATAAACATATTTAAATAAAATGTTAACACATTCCTCTCAAGAAGGGAAAAAGGGTTGCATGTGTCAACCATAAGATAGCTTAGAGCCTTAGACTATATAATGATCTTAATCACGATCTTATATGTATAGTTTATGCTTTAGCTGAGGACGAAAAATAAAGAAAAGAAGAAAAAAGGAAAGATGAGAGAGAAAGGAAAGGGAGGAGAGAGAAAGGAAATAAAGAGGAAAGATGAAAAATAAAACCGGCAGAAAAAGGATAAAGGAGAGAGAGAGAGAGAGAGAGAGAGAGAGAGAGAGAGAGAGAGAGAGAGGAGAGAGAGAGGAGAGAGAGAAAAGAGAGAGAGAGAGAGAGAGGGGAGAGAGAGAGGGGAGAGAGGAGAGAGAGAGAGAGGGGAAGAGAGAGAGAGACAGAGAGGAGAGAGACGAGAGAGAGAGAGAGAGAGAGAGAGAGAGAGAGAGAGAGAGGAGAGAGAGAGAGAAGAGAGAGAGCAGATCAGATCAAACGTTTATTGTGAATAATGTACACATTATATATAATCCCATATAAAATTAAAGGGGTACAAATGACAAAGGGCGCACCCCCCATGCAGGTTGCATGGAAGGATTGCCATGATTAATGAAGTGAGAGAGAGAGAGAGAGAGAGAGAGAGAGAGAGAGAGGGAAAAGAGAGGAGAGAGAGAAGAAAGAGAGAGAGAGAAAAGAGAGAGAGAGAGAGAGAAGAGAGAGAGAGAGAGAGGAGGGGAGAGAGAAGAGAGAGAGAGAGAGAGGAGAGAGAGAGAGAGATAAACACAAGAACAGAGCTAACCTTCCATACACCTGGTTTGATAATGCTACCCTTTGGGGGAAATTAAACTGAACTTGACCCCCTCTCTCCCAGCCTGACCGTGCTGGGCAGTAGGGTCATGTTTTGGGTTTGGGGATGCAGAGGTCAAGATAGCTACAGATTGTGCTGTTTCAGCTTTCGCTTCGCTGAGAATATTTATGCGACTTTTCTTTCAAACTAATTATTTCATCTTCCTAATGAGTTTGACTAATTTTTTTTTGCTCATGGGGCTACACAAAAATATTTGAGATGATTAATATGTATGTTTTTTAAGCATTGTGCTCATGCTTCCGCATTAATGTTGATATAAGGAAGAGCTGTAATTTTTCCCTTTTTCACGGGATTCCGTCAACCATTAAGCGCCCAGGAATGTTAAGTTCACGTCTTTTTACTCCTTGTGGGCCGGGGAGGTTATAGGCGCGTTTTTGCAAAAGTTCTAGACCGGTCTAGGTTGGCTCAGGGCCCGGGGCGGACGCTGTTTTTGGGGAGGCGGGCTAGACCGGGCTGGGAAAGGGTCGGGACGGTCCAGGGCCGGATGTTCGAACGTTTTGTAACGGTCCTCTAAGATCATCTTTGCACTTAGATTGATCTTGGAACGTTCGTAACGCGTTTTTGAGGGGATTTTCAAACGTCTTTGCGAACATCCATCCGCCATATTTGTTCGTTTTTCCACCATATTTGTTTCATAGTGCTAAGGTTGCTGAAGAGCACTCGCACACGTGGGCCGTAGTGTCGCATGATGAAGGTTTTTCTAATATACAAGCCATATAAAGTTATGTTATTAAGTTGTTTATTTCATGTTGAGTTGTTTATGGTTGGTTCAGGACGTTTGTAGGGGAATGTGAAGGGTGCAATGAATGGTATGCCTGCCGAATGCCTATAGTGACTGGAATGAGTGAAGTTGCAATAAAAAGAAATGTGTCTTGTGCTAGAAGTGTATAGAGAGGATGATATGGGAGAGGAAGATGCGGGAAGTGAAGGAGAAGAATAGGAGACAAGGGTGAGATGGAGAGGATGAGTCAAGTGAAGGATCGGATGGGGGTGGCATAAAGTGAGATTGGAACGAACGAAGGGTGGGTACACAAGGTGTATGAAGGGAATGGATAGAGAGCAGTTATGAAAAATGAGTGCTGGACGGCAGATAAATTAGGTAACCTTAATGTGTGTGTTTAGGGGAGGAAAGGACTAGGCGTGGATGCATGTACGTAGGTGGAAAAATGAAATACATAAAGGTATAGTGCAGTTTAGACCAATACAATACAACACAACCAATCGGTGGTTTAATATCCTGAACGTTTCGTTATTATTATAAGGAGTATTTCTAACCCACAAAAAAGCTGTCGGAAATGAAAAATAACCATGGGCATCTGGGGGGCGAAAACCCCCGCAGTAAGGTTAGGTTACTAATCAACACCCGGTTAGATTAAAGTTAACTAGCAAGGGGTCTTGGGTGGTGTGCCCCCCCAGTTATGTCAAAAAGAGTATTGGTCATAATGGAGTATTGGTTGAAACTGCATATCTACCTAAAAGATCTGTAGAGGATAAAGGAATGTGTGATTGGTGAGAAAAGATGTCTGAAAAAGAGTAGTTACACTAAAGGGTAGAGTATTGGTCAATAGGGAGTTTTTGGTTGAAACTGCATATTTACCAAAAAGAGTATGTAAGGATAGGAATGTGTGATTGGTGGGCAAGGATGTCTGAAAGAGTAGGTCACTCTACTCCAACTCTAAGAGATGGTATGTGATAAAGCGAAAGTAATGAATGAATGTTCAATGATGGAAGCTGGGGTAGTGAGATGTTATTCTAGGCAGTTCACGACCACTGAAAGTGCGGGTTGAAGCACATAAAAATCACTAGAATGCAGGCTTTCATTTCAACCTAACCCATCTACTGTAAAATGCCCAAGTCGGTATTATTTCGGTGCTGAGCTGGAGGGGAATCACCCCCAATCATTCACTCAACCCAAACCTAGACATATAGTCAAATGGCCAACCTAACCTAACCTAACTGTTCAGGCTATTGCTGGTATTTAATCCCTGAATTCAGAAACACCGGTCTTTAAAGTAGGAACACTCGCCGACGAAAAAAATAGGAACGTCGGCGAGAATTCCTATCGGCGACAGTTTTAGGTATTGTCTAGTTACTTGGATAATGTATCCCATTAATAATACCCACCCTAAAATGGGTGGGTATTAGTTTAGTAGTGGACTTTCAAAAGTCCTAGGATTCTTACCTACATCATCATGTAGATTTCTTCATTCTGAGTATTTTGAACCCCATTTCCCATGGTAGCCCTACAATTGAATAATAAGGGCGTTACATGTACGTACTACCGAAAATCTACCGTTATTTCAGCCATAAACGGTTAAGTTAGGTTATATCAGATTAGGTTAGTTTAGGTTAGAGGTGGGGTTTGGTTTAGTCGTCTAAGTTAGGTTAAGTTAGAGGTGGGGTTTGGTTTAGTAACATATGATATGAAGAACAAAATAAAATTATCAATAATATATGGCAGTGCGAAGCGGTGCAAGGTTTGCGGGGCATACATCAAAAAAAAAATATTTCCGACAAAAACGAGTGCCATATTCATTCAGTACACATTAAAATGATTCAGGAAAACTAAGTTTCGGCCTCGAAATCGTTGAAAGCCCACTACCGAAATTTTACTAATTGGGTGTAAGTGGCAGCTATTAATCATTGAATTCATATATAATTATTCGCGCTGGCTAAAACGATAAAATTGTAATCCTTTCCCCCCCTTATTATGTTTTTTTCTCTCCAGACCTTCACAAATCCCTTCAGAACCTCTTAAACGTAATTAAAGAGGGAGAGTTACCCCCTTTAACATCCCCTTACCCCACCTAGTCCTAAATGACCCCCCAAAATAATACTATCCTAACCTCATTATAACCTTATCTAACCCTATCAATAACCTACTAGCGAGACCTAAGGGCAGGAAAGAAATATAATTTTACCAGTTCAGGTTATATTGATGTTACAAGTTTGTAATTTGTTGTGTGGGGAAGCGCCAGGAGGTTATTAGTGAGCATACGTCTTCAGTCTTCAGATATTTCCCTTGGGGAGGCATGATATTTGTTTACATTCTAACTGCATTATGATTGGCTAACAATCTCAAAGGTTGATGAAATCTTTCCTCTGATTGGCCAAGCGACAGTCAGCTGAGTTCCATTCCTCATGGTCGAAACGGAACGGAACGAGCTTGAAGATCGCATCATCGTGAGCTAAGAACTTTCGGACGATCCTTTGAAAATCCATTTCTGTGGTGTTCGTAGCCCAAGATCTAAGATGGCCGCTATTAACACTCTAAGATGATCTTAGAGGCGGAAAGTTACGAACGTTCGAACATCCAGCCCCAGGCTCGGGAGCTGGTCGCCTTGGCCCGCTCCAGGGAAAACTGGCGCATGCGCATTACGGTCAGCGGGGAAGACAACCAGGAGCTTCCCGTGCCACTGATAAGACCTGATTAAACTGGTAAACACCATGATGACCGACGCAATACAAAGTAATTTCACGAAAAATTACAATATTCGCAATTTGCAGGAAATATCATCTTGGGAAATGAGTGTAGATATGTGAAGTCAAGAAGCAATGGATGACTATTAGGGTACGCCGTAGGTCCAAGGAAAACTGAAATATAGATTATTTCGAGTTTGGCAGGGTGTTTTCTTATGTAAAATTGAATTTTAAGGGTGGTTTGTCCGCTTCAACTTTTTGGTTTGAGCACTTCTTGCTATACAAAAATGGACTTTTATATTTATATGCAAAACTCCCTTTAGCCCCGCTAAAGTAACGGCTTCATTACACCTATCATCAATTCTTGATCGTTTTTTCAGGATGGCTTTCTCCTTGTAAACCAAGTGGTCGAAGCCCGCAACTAGACAGAGCTCTGGATCCAAGTTGGCCGCCTTTGTTGGCGGTGGACGAGAGTTTGCTGAGAGTGGGGTGCCTACGAAATCGCGGCGTGATGAAGAGGGGAATCCTTCTCCAAAAACTCAGCGGCATCCGGGAGGGTGTTGACAGCGGGGGTACCCAGTGAAGACATTGCGAAGGTCTGCCCCCCATGGTGTTTGCCCAGTGGAAAATCAAACGCCCAGTTTGCACCTCCAGTGGTTGTTATTAAACCATTCCGTGACCAGAAGGATAATAATTTTTTGGAAGAAGGTTAGTGAAGTGGTGAGAGCAGAGCAACTAAAGCAGTAAAGGAATTCGTGGAGAAAATATGGACAGGCTGTTTGACAAACGGCCTGCCCTCACACGATCTTCCTCTGCAAGGACCAGAACCCCACTGCTCCAACCCCCAGCTGTGCCACGCGAGAGCACACGTGCAGTGTGACTGCCCCCTGGCCAGCAAAGTCCCTACTTTAGACCTGGAGTGGCTGTACTACCAGAGGATCAAAGTTGGGAGGAGAGTGCAAGAATGAGACCACAGACAAGTGAAAGCAGCAAAGAGAAAGCAGTTGGAAGAGGAGGCTAAGCAAAAGAGCAGAAGCAAAAGATGAAAAGGGCAGACGTCTTGAGCTGCAGGAGCAGATGTTCCTGGGCCAGGCTGAAGATCACCAGGATTCTGAGGATGGGACGGAGGAGTCCTTCACCCTGCCACTCGGGAGGAAAGAGGCGGGAGCAGCAGGAGGCTGCCATACTGGTAGAACCGACGCTCAGGGAGAGGCTGGGGTCCCTGGCACCCTGTGATGCAGTACTTGGACAGGCCAGCTGCAAGAAGAAACACCAATGCCAGTCCGGAACCTGGCGCTGGCAAGCATCCGGTTCGACGTTCCGCCCACTGCTGCTGCTGCCTTGGCTTCTGGATTCCTCCAGGACCTTATCGCTGACGGCCACCTCTCTCCAGACATGTCGTACCGGTCTGTGATCCTAACAAGCTGAGGAGGGCCAGGCAGGATGCCATGGCATCGGCCAGGGACCTTGACCAGGGAAGCCCAGGGTACCAAAATAGTTGGATTGGGTTACGATGGGAAGAAGGACAAGACCAGGGCGATGGTGCCCGACAGCTATGGAAACTCACCCAAGGTGATTAGGGGGGAGCATGTGTCAAAGGGCAGAGGAGCCATCTGGAAGGTAAACCCTTTGGGACTTTGTACCAGAGACCCGGTGCCACCTGGAAGCCTGCGTTCAAGGTGGCTCAGGCTCTCTATGATCTGCTGGTGACATACGACTCCACCGACTCACGGGTCGACTGCAAGGTGACTCAACTAGGGCCAACACGGGGTGGAAGGGGTGGGACTCACGCCCATTTGGAGAAAATGCTTTGGGACGCAAGCTCTTCTGGAGCATATGCGTGTTGCAAAAAACGAGTTGCCCCTGCGCCCCCTTATCACCGCATCGACGGGCCTACCTCATCTGACACTGGCCTTCACGGGTCCAGTGTGCAGTCTGCTTTTCCGCGTGAATGAGATGCAGTACAATGCAGAGTTCAGAGGAGTGGGCCCGGCGGTGAAAATCTCACGGAGATACCGGAGTATATCCTGGTCAACATATCCACTGACCACAGGTTTCCTACCACTGGTCCAGGCCTGTGAAACGGGGGTTCCCCGTCCGAGCGGGAGGGGACCAAGTGTGGCAAGGTGTCCCACTCCAGATGGCTCACCAAAAGCCCAGTCGCTCGTTTTACATGTGGACCAGAAGCATGGACTGACTGGCAAAGAAATGAAAACCCGGAAATCCTAGTCAAGTACTGCCTGCAGGTGTACTTCAAACTCTACTACGACATCAAGGTTCACCACAGACTAGAGGGCGGCCCCAAGCACATCCTCACGCAGCTCAGAGTGATAAGGGGCGCAACCCAAGAAGGTCCCCAAACAGCTGTGACCTTCTACGTGCGGACAGGAGCATGGTTCGCCCCTCAAAATGTGTCCTCCTCTCGCTGATGGGGAGTCAGAGTGAGGGTGACCGCAGGTCCGCCGTGACGCAATTTTGAAGCTGAGGGCTGGCGAGGAGTATGGGGACAAACCCTGTAAGACCTTTGCATCACACCCAAGCTGAACTTGTCAGCCACCAGCTTGCAGACACTGATCAGCTGGGCAGCCTGGCCATGTGCACGAGCCCGGGATTCACCTGTTCACTGTCCCCGGGGGTCAGATCCCGGAGATCCCGGTCAAAACCGTACGAGGTTCCGGAATTCCTCATCCACACTCAGAGCACCGAAAGAGTCCCTGAAGCAGGTGACAAGGCTGCGGCCGCAGTGGGGGGCAGCAGGGCCAAGAACGGGTTCATCCGGGCTCGGGCCCACCACCGGGAGACCATGCCTGCTTCAGGTCTAAGAAGGACATGATGGACACGTTCTAGGCCAACGTAGAGGTATGACACTGTTTATGTAGTTTCCTGATGAACCAAACTGATTAGAAAGGGCTACCACGCTAGTCTTTGGAACTCATATTGGTGCATGATGCAATAAACAGGACCAACCGGACACTGCGTACTCATTTAAGCATTATTCGATATGGGTGCAATATAAAAGTGCGATTTTGCATAGTAAGAATTGCTCAAATGCAAAAATGGAATTAAAAAAATCGTCTTAGAATTCCATTTTACATAGTAAATTAGCATGCCAAAGTTGAGAAAAATAATTTTTGTTATACGGCGTACCCTAAATTGACTATGAAAATTAGGCTGAAGATTTAAGATAAATTGCAAAATCAGGCAACATTTTGTGTAGTGATAAAAAATATCAGAATATTTTGCCATTCTGTTATTTTCAACAAAGTAGAAGCGTCAGTCAGTAGTAACACGAATCATTGAGATCACATTAATTGCAGAAGGCAAAACTTGAATGATAAAAGGGCTTAAACACTCCATTAAAATGCCTACTAAACACGGAAATCCCCAGGTAGTGAATGTAGGATATTATATATAATAGGAATGTAGTGAACGTTTGACATGGCTGCGACAGGTCTTGCAATATTGCGTTGCTGGATTTTTTCTCCGTCCAGAGATTTGTAAGCCTGATTCTCATCACACACATAATGATGGTCACGGTTCACCTTCCACATACCAGCTAGGAGGTTATTACGTGAGGTCAAATTAATAATCCTTTAGTGTTTCTTGGGGAAGGAGTCAATCTTGTAGGACGGTAGAACCTCCCACTTGATTCTCCAGTCAATAGGAACCACGAATGGGACGGGGCCAGTCTGGATGTGTTTTCGCGACCATCAGTGCAGCCTGGGCCAGCCTGGCAAACCTCGCAAAAACGCGCTATATTATATACAGCACGGGAGTATGGGCGGAGCTTATAAGTGTAGGGGTCACTATTATATTTGCGTGTTCTACCCCTTCAATCAATCAATCATTGGGGGCTAACGCCGGGGGGCGTGACGCCTCGCCCACCCTACGACGCCACTCCCAGGGTCACCACGCGCGAGTCCCCATGCAGACTCTCTTCCCATACTATCGACATGAAACATCAACTTGTCCCAGTAACAAGCTCTGTGGGCGCCCCCTTGGCTTCCTCCACTGTCGGATGGTCTCTTACAGTTATAACTCAGTGGGAAGGATCGGTTTCATTGTAGCGTGCCACATAAGTAAAGTCTTTGAAAAGATTCAATCAATCAATCATTGGGGGCATACGCCGGGGGGCGCGTCGCCTCGCCCACTCTACGACGCCACTCCCGGGGGTCACCACGCGCGAGTTCCCATGCAGGCTCCTTTCCCATACCAAGCAGCTCTCGACAAGAAACATCAACTTGCCCCAGCCACGAGCCTTGTGGGCGCCCCCTTGGCCTCCTCCACGCCGGATTGTCTCTTACAGATACAACCCGATGGGAAGGATCGGTTTCAGGGTAGCGTGCCACATGCCCATATAGCCGAAGTTGGCGCTGACGGACTATGCAGGTAATAGGCCTCGATTCAGTCTCACGGTGCAATCGCTGATTTGACACATAATCATCCCAGCGATACCCCATGATTCTGCGAAGACACTTATTACCAAAGGCATTGATTCGTCTCTTCAAGTCACTATTTAGTGTCCATGTCTCACAACCATAGAGTAAAACAGGGATCACAAGCGACTTGAAGATCCGGATCTTTGTCCTCCTGCACAGGTACTGACAACGCCAAATACTCCCGCTGAGCGAGTCCATAACACCGTGGGCTATGCCAATCCGCCGTAAGACTTCTTGACGTGACCCGCCGTCATTATGGACTGCGCTACCAAGGTATGTAAAACTTTCCAAGATCTCAATGTCCTCGCCACACGCATGAACAGACTGTACTGCTTCATCTAGTAAGTCTCCAAATACCTGGACCTTGGTCTTGAGCCAGGAAACCTCAAGTCCCAAAGGCTTTGCCTCCTCGCGGAGCGCCTCGAGAGCCATCACCAGGACCTCCAGCGACTCAGCAAAGATTACTGCATCATCGGCAAAAACAAGATCAGTGATCTTGGTGTTGCCGACGGATGCTCCACAATCACTTTGATCTACAACCTTGTCCAATACCCAGTCCATACAAGCGTTAAAAAGTGATGGGGCAAGGACGCACCCTTGCCTCACTCCTGTATTCACAGGAAAGAAGCTGGATACACCTGCCCCACACTTCACAGCACTCTCAGTCCCAGAATACAGACCAGTTATCAAACCAATAGTCCTTGCAGGAATCCCTCGAAGTCGCAGAAGGTCACAGAGTGACTTACGATGCACTGAGTCAAACGCCTTCTTGAGATCAACATAGGCTGCAAGCATCCCCTGTCGAAACTCACGTCGGCGTTCCACCAGGACACGAAGCGCTAGTATACGGTCCGTTGTTGACTTACCAGGCGTGAACCCAGACTGCTGAGGTCTCTGATGGCTCACCAGATGACTGCGAATTCGTGTCAGCAATAGATGGGCAAGCACCTTGCCTGGTACGCTGAGCAGTGTAATACCGCGGTAATTGTTGCAGTCCTGACGGTCCCCTTTCCCTTTCCAGATAGGGACGACCAGCCCCCTTTTCCAGTCAGGAGGAATGGTACCTGATTGCCACACGGCAGTCAGGACAGCATGCAACCCGCGGATCATGGCCTCACCCCCAGCTTTGAGGAGCTCCGCACTGATATTACAAACACCAGCTGCCTTTCCACCCTTCAACTTTGCTACAGCCTCTCTGACTTCGTCAAGAGAGGGTGCGGTTTCGTCAATGGGAGGATCGGCATCCAATGCCTGTAACCCAGTGGTGTGAAGCTGCTCAGTTGGAGGGTCCACCGTGATTGCTGCAAGTAAATTAATTGATTATTTAACAAAAAATTTACTTTTCGGTATTTTTTCGACCAGAATTTTCAATAGAGCTTGCAGTACACCAGCTGTGTCAATATATGTATATATATATATAATATATATATATAAAATATATATATATATAATATATATATATTATATATAATATATATAGATTATAGATATATATATATCTATATATATATATACACGTGTATATATATATATATATATATACACGTGTATAATATATATATATATATTATAAGTTATATATATTATATTAGATATATGTATATATAAATATATATATATATATATATATATATATCACCTGCATATAAACGATATATATATATATATATATATATAGATATCATATACCTGAATATAAAGAACACTGGTGGTGGTGGTGAGTTGTGGTAGAGGTGGTGGGGGTTGGTGGTTGGGTGGTGGTGGTCTTTTCAAGATGAAGAGGACCACTTAATAACCCATCGCTATAGATTTTCAGAAAACCCTGACAGTGTGAAAAGAAAGCCCCTAATTGAATGCCTAAAAAAGTTCAGATCATCCACACATAATTGACGTCATAAGTGACATATACCTAAATGACAAGACCATCATGTATCTAAACAATGAGCTATAACAACATGGATGTCACCAGCGGGAATAAGGCAAGGTTGCAATGGTTCAACATCACTGTTATTAATATAACATATATTATCATCTACACCTGAACCAAAAAAATATTGGATTTAAAGCTGAGATATGCTTTATCCCTGCCTTGTTTTATGCAGATGAGGCCTTATTTTAGCACAAAGTGAATCAGGTGCCCTAAACATGACATTGACACTCATAGTAGCAGCAAGAGCAAGTGAAACATCAACAGTTATTTAAAAGAGCCATTAAATACACCAACATATACCAACTTGGTATAGTACACAACACGAAATAACTGACAATATAAAAGAGCATGATACCAAGAAATGGAAAGCAGAACTACTGAAAAAAAGAGACACTTAGACTTTACAGAACATACAAAACACCATAAAAGAAATAGACTTTTAGGATAAAGATTGAAATCCATACAACTTGATAAGAGCAGCAGCAATACACTGAAACTAAACTTAAAACTACAGGGAAAGACACACCCTCGGGAACACAGCCAGCACGACATGTAACCACTGGACGCAGAGAAAACTTTAGAAACACGTCCTTATTACAGTGCGAGGAATATAAAGACATAAGGAAAAACACTTAAACTTTCTACAAGACAACACAACGACAATGCTTAAAAACTTGCAACATTTTACTCCTAGCAGATGAAAAGGATGCAGATGTGAAGAAACAAACTTTGTTACTACGTGGAAAATTAAGGAAACAGCAAGAACATGGATTAGCAAGCAAGAAAGCCAAGACATTTCACAAGAGCATTCACAAGTAATAAGAACAAAAACGGGGTGATCAAGCAACAAAACAACACAAACACTTCAAGAATCAGAAAAAAATCACGATACAAGGTGTACCCCACACTTCATCGACATCTCTAGTTATGGGATACCAATGTATAATTAGTAAAGTGTAATTACTTTTATATACCATTCTTTCAGAGGCTGCTGGGCACTCGTGGAGAATGGGGTCCTGATTTTGTGCGGAATGTGTCCAATGCTCGAAATCCTGTAGACCCATCCATATTTCCCACTGGTTACATGGCATAACTGCGCCCTAAAGCATGTTAACAAGTAACCCTGAGATATATATTATTTATGAGAGGAGTTAGGCACTGGTATCAGGACAAAAGATATTTGAACATGAAAACCACCACCTGAAAAAGGCTTTACTTTTGACGTGAATATTTGAGTATTTTGAGTTAACTATTATTACTTGTAAGTGCTCGCATGGAAAGCTAGGCCTCTATGTGGATTGTAAATGTATCCGGCAGAGTTAAGTCGTAAAAACCAGTGAAATAAGAGATGAGATGAATGGAGGGGTTACAGGATTTCGGATGACAATATTTCGTGCCCCCCCCCCGAAACACCACATTCCGTGAACCACATTCTCCACGAGTGCCAGCTGCTAATCACTTCATAATTTCAAAAACATAGTCAGCCAAAGCAGCATGGTCCATTAGTGTGACGGAGGTGAATATGAAACGTAAACACAAACACAAATGATAATTCTCAAAATATTAGTAATATTTTTTGTGACATAGCATCCGCCATTTTAATGCTAACAAACATTTCGTTTTGTATGCCCTTATAAGTTGCAGGACTACCGTCTCACTTCTTCATTATTAGCTAATAAAGTACTACAAATCTACAAAGATAATAGGACTCACCCTGCTACTGGCGTCGAGGGAAAAATTGTCCCGTTTGATTGATCCGGAGCACTGGCTGGCAAGCACCTTGTCTGCTTGGGAAAGAGAATATACTCCACTCTGGGGCCTTTCTGTAGTTCCCATTGCAATTGGGCACACAGCACAAGGAGGCATTCTTGCTGGTAATTGGGAACAAAATAGCTCCTGCCCCCCCCCCGTAACAAAAGCAAAAATTACTACAAGTACGCCACATTACACAAACGCCATGCACCGCCTGGTATGTAGAACAATGAATGAGCCGTGGCCACCGGTGGCGCGCAGCGGGATCCTCATGCTGTGACTGTCACAGCCTTTCACCAGGGCGAGGAACAGGCCTGGGTCTCTCGGTGGTCCTCGCTATAACGGGGCGAGAGTCAGAGCAAGCTCAAGGACAAGGCCCACAGTCTATAAACGGCTCTTCCGAACGGCTGGACGAGTTTTGGCTCACGCGGCGCACCTAAGTTCACGACGATCCATGGCCACCCCTAAGGCCCTCTCGATTGGCCTCATTCTTATTCAGCAGCATAGCTGAGAGGCGCGTGGATCCGTCGTGCGCCCCGTCATGTCCTACCAAATTCCATTTTAAGATAATATAAACTAACTACCTAACAATAAAAAACAACAATAATAAAAAACATAATAATAAATACTACTCCCCATACTATAGTAGTAGTAGTAGTGTTTGTAGTAGTAGTAATAGTAAACAGTAGTAGTAGTAGTAATAATAGTAGCAGTAGAAGTAGTCGTATAGTAGTAGTAGCTGTAAGTGTAGTGGTCATAGTAGTAATAGTAGTGTTAGTAGTAGCAATAGCAGTGTTAGTAATAGACTATTACATTATACACAACACAAATTGGTAATTAATGCGACATGTTATTTACCAAATAAGCAGTACATGAAAAACAGCAGGGCTGTAATAAACAATACTGTACAAGGCTAAGTGCATCGTGTTGGGGTGGGGTGGAAGGAGGGGACTAGGCTGCGCCAGCTGGTCAAGTGTCAGAGGTCACGGTACAATCCTACCAGACCCAACACGATGCCACTAGCCTTCACTGTATTGTTTATACATCCATGCTGTTTATGTACGTCTTATTTGGTAAATAACATGTCCATTTAATACCAATTAGTTGTTATAAGGTAGTAACGTTCATTACTAGTAAGATAATGATGAAATCATTCATAATTTCACCGAGTGGCAACCGCGAGTACACCTGTATCACTGTATCGTCACCTGGGATCGCGCGACGTCACTAAGCCCTCACCCCCAACCTGCGCTCGGATGACCGATTAGATGTGGGCAAGCCTATGAAGGGCGAACTGAACGTCTGGGCAACAAGGAAGAGGTGAGCTGGGGAGCGCGGGGTGAAGGACCTTCCTCTGTGAGGCGCGACGTGAGACTGTGTGAGACCAATTCTGTATTTTCTAAATACAGAATTGGTCGATATCGTGTGCAGATGTGCGGCGACTTCCAATTCTAGAAGCACTATACATAAAAGAGATCAATCCAAGCTTAACGTACAGGCAAACGACTACAAGGCTTACCAGCATGAAAGAACAAAGCAAATAACAGCCTACTCACAGAAAAGCAAAGCGGAAGGAGTCAACAGCCAATAGCGTCCCCACTCACGGAGAAGACGAGAAGCAGGAAGCTATATACCAATCAGGCCGCCAACTAGGCTGCGTGGCAGGCAAACTTCATCTATTAATAAATAGCCTTCATTCCGCACTAAGTCATGATCACCTCTACAGCTGAGGAGAAACATCGTCCACATGCTGCTGAAGAAGGGTCTTAGACCAGAAATCGCTGGATACAGCAAAATGACAAGTACGGCGAAGTCATACAAGTGATTACATGGAACGCTTGTTTTGTGTGGTGAATCTCGGCGCTTTGCCGCCAAGAATGTAACCCTTGTATCACTGTAGCTCACACGTTTTATGATTATTTCAGTAGACGTAACCTTAGTTCGAGGAACAGTAAAGTGTAATAAAGTATTTTCAGGTTATTATTCTTATACTTCTAATACCCATATATATCGGCCTTTGTTATGGTTCGGATAGCGTAAAGGCTTGCGACACAAAAGAGCAAGACCACAAACTTAGGACAGATATTAATTAGTGGGACGAGAGGACCAGGGCATTCGGGGTGTGTCGCTATCCGGAGTGTGATCTGTTGTTCACGGCGAAAGGGATGGCCGTAGAGGAGGATGACCGTTGACGATGATAGAGGTCAGACGTCGCTGGAGAACAGGTCAAACAGAGGCCAAAGTCCTGTCAAACGTGGTATTCCCTGAGGTAGGTCCCTTAGGTAGGGGGACGCCGACAAGAAAGGACTTGTAGGACAGCAGTCACATCCCACAGGCAAACTCCCTGAGCCGTACAGGTCCCTGACGGGTACGGTCCCTGAGGTAGATAGCTCGCTTGTCCGTCAGTTGCCTCCAATGGGAATGGTGTCCCGACATCGTATTTAATTGGAATTATTAATATACATATTAAGTACTAAGTAATTGTTTGTATCTACGACCCAACCAATAATGGTTACATCGCTTCCGGTCACCTACCCGGGGTGCGTCCCCGCACCCCATAAAAGGCCATGTTACTTAACCATGTAGTTATGTAATAATTGGCTTGTATAAAAAGTTGTAGAGGGAAAAAAAATTAATTGTTCCGACATCAAGTGGGTGAATATGACATAACGATAAGGCCTGATAAAGCTTTTTGCCGAGTTAAGCATTACCTCACTATTTAAACTAATATTTCTCGTCAATTAATTTCCTTTATTAATTAAATGATTATCATTTATTTGTCCTATTTCTGAACTTCAAAAAACATGTTCGGCAGGCAATAAGAACATGTTTTACCATGGTATCTGACGTAGCAGTGGCTCAAGGAGAGGGTTATGGCGTTCGCCAACCATTAAAAAACAACGGTGTCAAACTTATCAATTCTACTTCAATAACTCCTAGACATGTAAGTCAAATAAAAAGGAAGGAAGGTAAAGCAATGTCCCCTTCTACACCGTTGAGTCACCTAATGGTTAGTAAATGTTTGTTAGTTGCTACACAAAAATTAAGCAAATTCTTAACACAGTAAAGCTTGGACTAAAGCTCTACTTTGTTTATGCTAAAAAATAAAAATGGATAAAGTATATTAAGAAAAAATAGGAGAAAAGGTTAGATGCAAGTACTTTCCGAACTTCTTCCCTTAACTCATGCATTTAAATTCCTTACTAAATATCATGCGTGAAAGTGTCTAAGAAAAACTATGAAAAGACAAGCAATCAATTACGCGAACGTAAAGATAAGTATGAGTTAGGGTGGCTTCAGTAGGATCATTAGGTTTGTTAGATTCAAGCCGCGTCGCATCGCTGAGATGAGCAGTTTCTACTAGCTTAATTCAGGCCTTGGCCAGTGGTCCGTTTAAGTCTATCACTGTGAATGACTTCTAAGGTATTTAACAATGGATCCAAGATATCAAACTTATGCACCATTGAGTTGCTTAAACTACCATGGCGTGCTGGACCCACAAATTTCGGAGCTAATTTAGAGTTTTCGCTCTGGGACTCGAACAAACAGAGTCGCCAACAATGATTGTGAACGGTTCAGAGCGCCGGTGTTGTTGCGCGCACATATAGCATGTCTTGGAAGCCTGTAATTTATCCCTGACCTTGGAATATAAATCTGAGAAAACGTTAAGTTGGACAGTTAGCATAGTCATAACACTTGTACACAGTTTTTTCTGAGGGCTTACAAGCAAAGTCATAAGGAATTCGTTTCTCCATACCCATAGATATGAAGTAAGGGGTTTTGCCCTGTTGACTTCACAAAAGTTATTGGCAATTAATGAAAGCCGCAACATGGGGTAACCATATCTTCTCAAACTATAAAGTAAGCCACCAACAACGGGGCGCAAGGCTCACAGGATTTTCCTGTTTGAACGCTCAACAAACGTTCTGGCAGGGTGATAAGTCACCTGTGAATGTTTGTTGCTGTTGAATGCCCACATATTCTTAAGAAAGCGAATTTTTAAATTCTGACGCCATGTACTCATTAAAACTCGGGGGGTGAGAATGCGCCAAAATAAGTTGCGATCAATGCGTGTACAATCGCTTTGGCAGTTTTATCCATTAACGGGGCCAAACAACATAACCTTGAGAAAGTGTCAACACATACTAACAGGTATTTAGACCTTGTCTACTAGATGGAAGTTGTAAAGATCAAAGCAACTTGTGTCCCCAAGGCCCGCTCAGGGAGTTGGATATCCAAAATTGGTGCCGGCTTTGCACCGTACCCTTATGCTCAGCACATTCACGCATTTGGCTAGTATATGCGTCTATATCTATCTGCATTGTAGGCCAAAAGTAACTTATATGCGAGCCGCAGCAAGAGTGCGCTCTGTACCGGGTGACCGTCTATCACAGCATCATGACGAGTTGCAGCTACAAACAGGTAATATGACTCAGGTATCACAAATTGGCTCACTGGGTCGTTTATTTGGCCAAACAATCTACAAAGTAACCTGTCAGGTGATAAGAAAAAATTGGGCAAAAGGAATGGGCAGTTTTGGTAATGTGACTGACCCGATTAAAGCATATATCACTATTACTCCATACGTCGTGTGGACGTTGGGCGAACCTAGTTAATGTATTGAAAAAAATTTGAAACTACAGGAGGTCTGTCCGTCACTGATCAACCTGTATATTTCTAGCGACAGTGCGTCGGCACTACATTGGCTCGGCCTGGCAAATACTTAAAGGTGGATTGAATTCCTGTATAGTCAAAAAACCACAAACGCGCGAGTCTTCTGACAGGTTGGGGGTTTTTTTTTACTTAAAAAGTTCAGTGACAGCCGCGTGATCAGTGTGTACCGTTATCCTTATAACCTAGGAATAATCCTAAAATTCTTAGAGCCAGACACTGCGAGAGATTCATGGTGAGTAATGAGTAATTAGACTCTGCGCAAGTAAGTTCTACTCGCGACGCAACACGCCGATTTTTTCCGCGGGCGTCTTTTATGTCTGCATTAATATAGCACCCAGCCCTAATGCAGATTTGGATCCGTTGTAAAGCTCAAAAAGGAACCTTATAGTCCGGGAATTGCCAAACAGGAGCCGTAGTTAGGCGACTTTTAGCTCTGTGAAAAGATTTTTCATGTACAGCGCGTTACAATTAAAGGCACGTCCTTTTTCAGTAGCTTTGTTAAGGGCGAAGCAACCGCTGACAAAGTTTTATATAAATGATCTGTATACCCAAACAACCCAAAGAAAAAGAACGGACATTGTCTACATTCTGAGGTCGTGGGAAGTTTGTAACTGCAGTTATTTTATCTGAACATTGTATGAAGTCCTTCACCATCCACCATTATGGCCTAAAAAGGTTATTTTAGACTTAAGGAATTCACCATTAGTTAACCTTAGCCTGAGTCCAGCATCTTTAAACTTCAGGAGCATTTGCTTCAAATTAGCAAATGAGACTCAAGAGTCTTTGCTGCAAATTATGAGATCATTCAAGGTAAGCATAGACATTTTGCCTATCATGTTCAGAAATAGATTATTAATCTTCTTTGAAATGTTAATAGGTGGCTGACTTTAGACCAAATGCCATTCTGAGCACTCGTTAGTGTCCACTAGGGTACTAAAGCAGTTATTTCCTAGATGGCATGAGCCATGGGCACCCCTGCAGTAGCCGCTAAACCAAACAAGCTACTGGAATATAGTGTTAACCAGGTCCTAAGACATTAACAAGTTCTTTTAGAACCGGTAAAGGATATCTATCATCCTCCGTGGACTCATTTACTCGCCTGAAATCAATTACAGGTCTAAATGTCCGTCCTTTTTAGGAAACGAGGAATAGAGGCGAGTTTCCACGGTGAGTGTGAGAGTTTTTGAATTATTCCTGGTGACCATATCTTTATCTGCTCATCAACAATTTGTCTTTGACTGTGAGGTATACGGATATGGCTGGAAATATACACAGGATGGGTTTCAGTTTAAGTTTATGTGGTGGGTAGTTTATCAGTTGAACCTAACGGTTCTCCGGGCAAGGATATAAACATCACGGCTGCCGCTGAAAGCAGCTGGCCAACAGTGAAGGCCTTGTGATCGGATAATCAACAATTGTGAAAAGTGAGGTCAAGCGTTTTGTGCTTGAGCTAAATTTGAGTTACCGGGCGAGGAAAGTTACGAAACTGACAATACTTGTGGGTAAAGTCTAGTTGGTTCTGGTACTACCTGTCGTCAAAAGCTAACGCTCGGCTTAGATATACTCCTTGTCGCAGTTGACAGGACCGCCAGGTCGCATTAACAACCAAGAGCGACGGCTTTATGTACTTCACGAAACAATTAGGGTGACTCTACAGTCAGTCTGTTCAATTGGCTTGGGCTTCTATGCAGACTCACACCACGGTGGTATTTGGGACTGAAAAACAAGAATGTGCATTGCCGTACGTGGGGAATAACATGATTTCAATTACCGTGGCCGTACTTATTTCCACATGTCCTTAGATCAGTTATCTTGTTTGATGATGCGAGTTTGTAGTATGGCAATGTTCCATCTATTAATGCGTCAGCAAACCGAAACACTTGGAACGGGTGGTGAATTAGAAGGACCTAACTTGATTGTGGGACGTTTAAGCAAATGGGTTGCTCCATTGCTTTAAATTCTTCCCTGAAAATTGTATTGTTGTTGTTTCTGGATGTCATTATCATCTGTTAGCTCTTAAAGAAGCTAAAACTCCAATAATTCCGCCGAGGGGCAACGTGAAATTGAAACCACGTAAAAGTTCAAACGAATAATAGCCGTCCCTTTTCCCAACCTAAACGGCAGACGAACCAAACTTTTTCCCTAATATATTAAGATGATCGATTAGTAACTCCATTAGATTACGATCGTTTGGTCTAAGAGGCCAGCGGGCCACGTGCTGCGCGTTGTAGTGCTAGGGTTAGCCTTTTCGGATTACTTGCCACGTTAACCGCCGCGCCTGTGTCCACCGCGAACGATGCGTTTACGGGCCCTAATTTAGGTAGGGTAGAGCCAAAATATGGCTTGACTGCAAGCGGCTATTAAAGATGAAGATGAATTTTTCCGTCATTAGTTTTTTTGGGCCGAATGGCAGATGATCACTTGTACCAGCTGTATTTGTTCAACCTGGTTGTTTGTTCGTGTGGGGGCAGCGAATCTTCCCCCGACTGAGTGTAATTATTTTGCTTCCCAGTAAACGGTGTAATCGAGTCTTTAGATTTGTAACCGCCACGGCAATCATCCGTAAAGTGTGGTGCCGTTCCATGAATAGTACAGTAAGAGTATTGTTTGTCTTACTGCTAGAAACAGCATTGTTTCCGGGACCAGGGTTGTCTTGTCTTGGGGGGCAGGCGGCTGGCCGTTGCCCCCCCCCCGATCACAGCACGATATATGTACCAGTATAGGTTCGGTTTCCGTCTGTATTTCTGGAAACTTGTGCAATTACTTGAAAGCAGCATCCACCGTTTTCTTTGACGTGTATTACTCTTTCATTTATGATGACATATTGCAGTATGTCCTAGAGACTCTTTACAATAATAGAAGTAAGGATTAGTTTGGGTTGAGAACTGGGATGGCTGCCACTGTCGGCGTAAGCTACATATTGGGTCCCCGACTACTTCCAGGCTGAGTAGTGGCTCATGGCTGGACACAGTGGTATTATGATACCATCTCTCTCCTCTACCTTTGTTTAATTTCAAACGCAAAATCGTGCCAGTACTTCCCTGGTGAGTGTAACTTCAAAGACGAGAGTTGTGTCTGTAAAGGGTTTCGTAGCAACATTAATGTATGCAAAAAATTCCAGGAATTGCGGCGTTACTCAGTGAAATATTTTCTCCATCGGTCCATCCATTCTCCTCAAAAAAAATGGAAAAAACAATCAACGGATCTATTTGCTTTTCCACTGTGCATCGAGCCAATTAGTGGAAGTAGCCACGCTTAGCAAGCGTCTCACGCAAGTTTTAACTCCTTTCACGAAAACTGTGTTTGTTTAGCATTACTCCGAAGGATCTGAGCAAAATTAGAGCGAAATTTTTGTAATTCCTGTGACTCTGTGGTACCGTGAAGGCGCTAGCTTGCATCGAGATTGCGCTGCACGAAGAAACCTGGTTTGCAGTCTTGAACGTACACAAGGAAATTTTGTCGCTCTCATTCACGGACGCAGGAATTGGCCATGACATCCTCGCAAATGTCGACATTACTCTCGGGCTGTATAATCTACCTTCAATCCTGAGAAGAGTCTCACAGTTGCGAGCGTTTAGTACATTATCTTAATCGTCCAGGTGCCAGTGGTGCCTGAAGTGCATGGCTAGCGTCACCACAGTATACCTGCCCCGTACTACGTTTTGGGGTGGAGTGGGATGCATGCTTGTTAATGGGGGGTGAGCTGAGGAAAAATGGAAGGAGCAGCGGAACGACTTAAATGCCTTGAACCAATGCGTAAGTACGCGGGCTCTTTTTTTTTTCACATGTTTGTCCCGTTAAAATCAGCACTTCCTTTTACTCAATAGTGAAAAATTGGGCTTTTTTCCACGTCTAATAAATCCCTTCCCAAAAAGATCCTTAAATTGCGTAAAAAGGTAAATAATAATTTAGGGACAATTAAATAATTATTATGATTACCGCAATTATATAATATACGATGCTTCAAACCTTATCTCCAGAACTAAATTCCAAAAACAAATGTGAAATGAATGTTTAACACGAGTAATAATGTTTATTAAGTGATGTAATTAAAAAGTCTTCATGGAGTTTTAAGCTAATGCATGAACGATCTCACCTAGATAGTGTAAAAACCGTAGTAGATTTTTTATCTCTTGTTATCATCTCAGGAGATAGGCGGTTTTCTTCAGTATCCTTGTCGGTACAAGCTCAACAGGTTAGAAGGGGGCGGGGGTGTCGAGCTTCCTACAAAACCACGCCCAACGGCCTTATCCTATTATGATCTTGTGCTTGGGTGGAGGGTGTCGAGATGACGTAAGAATCTTGGCAACCAAGCCCCCCGTCCTAATTCCTTCTTTGTACTTCTTGAATGAAGGGGTAAAGTGCAACTTATCCTAAAAACAGCTGCATAAATTGTAGATTGTAGATTGTAGATTTTCTTTGTTTGATGAGTAATTATTTTCTTTCTATTGTTGATATATTTTTTTTTTTTTGTTTGAAATATTACCTCCGCTGGGCATAAAAACAAACTTCAGACGGGCGGTAAATTAGGGAGTGAGTGCTTCCTTTGAAAGGGAAAGTAGTTGACTTGGCAGGAAGAGCAGATTTTTTTTTTTTTTTTCGTGACCTCGCTCCCAAGTAAAAAACTCAAATCGCTCTGGTACACACTCGTTCCACCGAGTTTTTTTTGTTCACTAAAGTTTCGCTTGTGTCACACTTTGTCTTTTCCAGGAAAAAATCACTTGTGCGCTTTTCACTAGTTTTTCTCGATCCCACGCTTGCCACCATGATGTAACACTTGTTTTGTCTGTGGTGAATCTCGGGCGCTTGCCGCCAAGATGTAACCCTTGTATCACGTAGCGTCACAACGTTTATGTATTATTTAGGAGACGAACCTTAGTTCCGGAACAGTTAAAGTGTAATAAAGTCTGTCAGTTATTATTTCTTATACTTCTAATCACATATATATTCCGGCCTTTGTTATGGTTCGGATAGCGTAAGGCTTGCGACACAAAGAGCAAGACACCACGAAAACTTGACAGGATATTAGTGGAACGAAGGACCCAGGCACGTCCGAGGTGTGTACGTCGCGTGAGGGTGACGTTGTTCACGGCGAAAGGGATGCGTAGAGAGATGACGTGACGATGATAGAGGTCAGAGTCGCTGGAGAACAGGTCAACAGAGGCCCCAAAGTCCTGTTCAACGGGGGGGGGTTTGTTTTTTTGGGGGTACATTTTTTTTCCCCCCACACTGAGGTAGGTTCCCTTAGGTAGGGGACGCCGACAAGGACAGGACTTGTAGGATCAGCAAAATCCCACAGGCAACTCCCTGAGCTCGTTACAGGTCCCTGAGGTACGGTCCTGAGGTAGATAGACTCGCTTGTCCGTCAGTTGCCTCCATGAATGTGTTCCGACATCGTTTTAATATGGAATTATAATATTTACATCTTAAGTAGAAGTAATTGTTGTATCTAACGACCCAAAGCCAATTAATGGTTTACCATACAAAAAGAGAATAAGACTCTTAAAACAAAGAGAAAAATTATTCCTTTTAAAAAGATAATAAACGCGAACTACCTATCACTTTTAACGATATTATATATATAGATCTATATATATATATATTATGATATCTATATATATATATATAATTATATATATATATATATATATATATATATATATTACATATATATATATATATCTATATAAATACATATATATGTATATATATTTATCATATATATGTATATTATATATATATATACATTGTATAATATATACATTTATATATATATATAGTATATATGTATTATATATATATATGTAGAGTATTATACGGGCAGTAGATTTTCTCTGAGGACAGATCTCGTTAAAAGTGATAGCTAGTTTCAGGTTATATGTACAAACAACGAACACCGGACACTGCCTCAACGGAAGAAAGCGAAAATGCCCACAGAGATATAAAGACTCCAACAATCGGTGCTTATATAGAAAGAGCTCCACACACTGCAGTACATGCAACTTATGCACAAAGAAATCGAGCGATCCACTCAAGTACTCATCAACAACGGCGCTTCAGCGAGAGAGACATCAACCGTAAGGACTAAGAAAATATTGGAGAAATGGTACACCCTAACGCCACAAAAAAGATTCAAGACATAACTATCTTCTACAGGGCTTTCTTCTCCACCGCTCAACAGGAAAGAAAGAAAGCATCAATATCACAAATCGTCCACCGTAAACGTGAAACCTGCAGACCAAGAGAGGAGAATAAAACTACAAATTTATACAAAAACAAGAACACCAGCAACCTCCTTTCTCCGTAACAGGCCCAAGCCAGGACGAAGAGACAAACAAAAGGACCCATGTCGTATATAGGATCACATGCTAAAAGAGGAAAGTGAAGTCCTCCCCTCATCCACAACGGCATGACGACAACGAAGCTGGTCCAGACGTCTGACTTGCCACCATAAATTCCGGAGCCCAAAAAGTCACTATTAAGAAAAACATGCGCCATCATCATAAAAAAAAATTTTAGAAGAAAATACAGAATTGGTTGACATGTGTGCAGATGTGGGGCGTTCCCCCAAAAGCGCTTACATAAGAGATCAATCCCAACTTAACTCAGGCAAAGACCTCAACTTACCCAGATGAAAAGAACAAAAGCAAAAAACAGCCTTTTACTCACAGAAAAGCCAAGCGAAGCCCAAAAACAACCCAAATCACTCTCCCACTCAAAAAGATAAAAAAAAAGCTATTCCAATCAAGACATCGGTAATAGGCTGCATGGCGGGCAGCCCGGCTAAAAATAGCGCTTCATTGCATTTTAATCATCACACCTCAACTCCGAGGAAAAAATCTTCCTTTGGGCTGCTGAAGAAGATTCTTAACCCAAATCGCGATACAGCAAATATGACAAGCTACGGCGAAGTCATAAAAGTGATTTACAAAAAGAAAAGACACTTTTAAGACAAGAGAAAATTTTTAAGAAAAAAAAAACGCTGAACTAGTATCCTTTTAACGAGATATATATAAAAATAAAAATTTATAATTACAAAATAAAAATCTATTATCAAAAATATATATATATATATATATAATATTTATATATTAATATTATAATATTTATTATATATATATATTAAAATAATATATAATATTATTAATATTTTAAATATATATATTTATATATTTATTTTATATATATATAAATTTTATTAAAAAGCTGTTAAAGCGGAAAACGTAGATTAAAAAATTAAATTGGGGAGGAATGGTTCCAAATAGGGGGGGAATGAGGAAGGGACAAAGTCTCAGGGGTCAATAGGGGTCTTTGGGGTCTTTTAAAATCTGGAAAAATTCAGGATAGGAAAAAAGGGGTTTAAATGTAGGTAACAAAAAACTATCTCTTTAAACAACGGGGGCATGGAGTGACGACACTGCAAGTATTCCCGTGATACGATGTAAATGGGGAAAAGCTGCCCCATGTCATCTAGTAAACTCCCCACTCATCTTGTGTGAACTAAACGTGTGGAGTTTTCTAATAAAATTTTAAACCCAATTTTCCCCAGAGGGGAAATTTTTAACTATAAATTTTATCATGGAAGACAATTTTGGTTTTTGCGTATTTTTTTAATTAGCGCAAAAAAAGCTTTTTTTTTATTTCCCCTCTATTTAAATTTACCTCCCTGTCTTCTTCAGGTAGATAGAATGCAGTTTACAAGACACCTGTCTGCTGGCGTCCCGCCACAGGCAAAAAGGGGTGACAGCAGGCACCAAACCAAAACAGTACACATACAAAGAAGTTGTGGGGTGAAGCCGCGTGTTTGCCGGGGGGGAAAACGTTCTTAATAGTTTAATATGTATCAGCCTTTATGGATCCCGGGGCCGCGGGGGAACACCGGCGCTCACCATCTCATTCAAATTTTTTTTTTTAATCGCACAGGGGGTTTGTACCGAGGCATGGTGGGTTTTGATGAGTGTTATACTGAGTGAAGGATTTGTAGGCGCGCTTGCGCCACACACACAACCAGTTACCAAAGAAACAAAACACACAAAACAAACACACACACACCACACCACCACAACACATAGTACTCCTAGTGTAGGGTAGCAGCTGGTTCACAACCGGGGAAAGTCCCGGGTTCGACCCCGGGGCGGAGTGAAACAGACGGCTTTTTCCCTTAAAACCCGAGCCCCTGTAACCCAGCAGTGAATGGGAGGGTGTTACCGGGGTTTGTGCCCCCGCCCCCGGGGGGGGGGCCTTCGGCCAACACTAACCCCAAAGGGAGAATTAAAAAAAATTTTGATATGGGACGGGGCCATACACTTTGTCAGGCCTGTAAAATAAAAACTAAAAAAATACAACTAGTGAATACACACACAACAGTACCACACACAAACACACGCCGGTAAAAGAAAAAGGTAGCTTGCAGCCATCAAGCAAAGATTCGTTTCTCTCTTTGAAAAGTGGGCTCGGTGTTATTGGTTTTTGTGAATAAAGATGGGGCATACGCTAAGTGCGCGTGGTTTTCGGTGTAACTCGTGGCATTAGCCCTTAGACCCTGTGGGGGGTGAGGACCCTTTCCCCCGGGACACAGGGTTTATATTTTTACTCCTGGGTTCCACATTCCTTCCCCCGGGGGTTACCCCAGGTACCATTTATCAACCCCAAAAGGAAAGGGAAAAAAGAACAGCGGGTGGGTGGCCCCACGACTTCCCTTGGCCGGGATCAAACCCGGGGCCCGCATTTTCGTAGCCAGGCCCCTACCATGCCCCACGGAAGGCTACAGGTTTTGTGAAGGGAAATAAAAAAATTAGAAATGTTGATTCAGGAAAATCCCCTCAACTTATACATTATTAAAAAACCTGAAAACTGTTGCCAGGGCGCCATTAAACCTTTAATGGAAACTTTTAAACAGGGCGCCACTCTCCCTCTCTTTTTAAGGCCTGCCACACTTCGGGCGTTCCCGACGGGCAAAAAATGGTTAAACAAATTCCTTTCCCAAATAAAACAAGTTGAAGGTGAGTCGCGGGGCGGGGACAGGGGTTTCGTCATTAGTGGGGAAACCACGGAAACCATCAAAATATTTTTGTTTGCGGGTTGGATGGCGGAATAACATGTCTATCCCGCAGGAAACAAAGTTTTCAAGGGAAGAAACCCCCTTCAATTACGGACTCACAAAGGGGTTTTTGACCTCCATCAGGTCGAATGAAATAATCTTTAGAAACTTTTTCGGGCTAGACGGGGCCCAGCGGGCAAGATTTTGCCCGATAAAGGACCCCTGCCTAGCTCGTCCGATAATGTAGAGCCTCCCCCAAAACATCCATCGGGTAGAAATGCATAATAGCGACATAAATACTTTCAGCGGGCAATGCCCGTCGGGCACTACCCGATAGTGTGGACGGTTTTAACTCTTAATTGGTAACTTTTAACAGGGCGCCTTTTCCCTCTCTAGCAGGAAAATTTTTAAAGTGGGACGCCACTCTACCTTTTAAACTAGAAGTTTTTAACAATGGAAACCCACTTACCTCTCAAACGGGCAATTTTTAATCATTGGCCAATTTAACTGGCAACAAATAACCATGGCGAAACTCTATCAATCTAATGGCAGCTTTTAACCAGGGCGCCACTTTCCCTCTCAATGACAATATAACCAAGGCGCCACTCTACTTCTCAATGGCAACTTTTAACCAGGAGCCACTTAACCTCTCTAACTGCCAACTGTTAAACCGGACCCCACCTTATCTTTATCGGGAATTTTAAACTAGAACCCACTTTACCTATCTAACGGAAAACTTTTAAACGGGGGACCCCATTACCCTCTAACTGTTAACTTTTTAACTAGGACCCCCACTCTCCTTCAACATTACTGTTATAAGACGCCACCACCTCTAACTGCTAATGTTTTAACAGGACCCATCTACCTCTCAAATGTAAAGTTAACTAGGACCCATCTCCTCTCTAACTGGGAACTGTTCAGGGTGCCACTTTTCTTCTCTAACTGGCAACTATTACCCGGGCGCCACTCTATCTTTTTTTTAATGACAAATATAACCAGGAGCCAATTACCCCTAATTGACAATGTTAAAAAGCGGGGAGTTTGAAACTGTTTTGGGGGGGCGGTACCATTGGTTTGCGCTTGGAGTGGTGAGTTCGATGTCCCGGTTCGAAACCTGCGGGGCAACCTTTCGGCCATCTTTAACGCGGGGCCCACAAAGGGCCCGGGATGAAACACAAAGGGCCCGAGTTCAAGCCCACCCCAAGGACAACTTAAATCCCTGTCGGGGCGAAGAAACCCGCTGGTGCATTTCTAGCTTTCGACTGCGTTACAAGTGCGGAGGAGGGAAAATTTGGGCAGCATGAGCCTAAACTAAACTGAGGGTTTGACCATACGAAAAACGGACCTTCACCCATAAGATCGCAGGGGTCACTAACAAATCCAGCCGCCCACGAAGGGCGGGGGTAAACCTATGACCCCGGGTTATGGGCCAACCCCCCGAGCCCCCAAAAAAAAACACAAGGCCCAAAAGGGGCTAGCGGCTTCAAGTAAAAAAAAAAAAAAAAAAAATACAAAACAGAACAAAAAAAGGGCCAATAACCTTCTACTGTGTCTCTGATCACAATAAAAAAACAGTGTTTTGCGATTATATCTTTAAAAAAAACATACCAAAAAGAGTATTTTAAACGCCAATTAGAGGGAAAGCTATATTATAGTCATTAAATATAGGCATTTAAAATCGAAAATTTCAGAAGGGTGGATATTTTCATGTATTTGCCTTGTGTATGTGTTGAAAAAAAAAATATATAATATATATAAAATATATATATGTGGGGGTGTGTGTTGTGGGGTTTTTGTGTTTTGGGTGTGTTGGGGTGTGTATTTATTTTATGGCCTTGGCACGCGAGTCGGACTCGCTATCGCCAGTTTCACCCCCCGGGACGAGCTTGGGGCTTTAAATTTCCGATCTTTTGGGGAAGCTGGGGCCCCACACCCCACCACCAATCCCCTTCTCAAAGGGGGGAAATAAGCGTCCGAAAATTTTCAGTGGTGTGTGTGTGTGTTTTGTGTGGGTGTGGGTGGGGTGTGTGTTGGGGTGTGGCGCCCTTAGAGGTCCCCACTATAGTATTTTGAGGTTTTTAAAAATTGTCGTTTCCTTAGTGCCGCTTGATTTTTTAAGTTTTACTTTTTCGCATATTATAGAACTTTGGGTATTTTTATGCTTTTGTCTTTTTTGTTTTTCTTATTGCTATTCCGGGACCTACTTTTGACGTGATGGAATCAACGCTTCGCGGGTGAAAAGGAATACAGTGTTTGTAGGGTAGCTTAGGCTTTTCTTACTTGCCGATGTTGTGCAAAAGTCAAGTGAGGAAGTTGATGTGTGTCCGTGATGGGAGGATATGAATATTTATAAAAAAAAAAAATTAATGGGAATAGCAAATTTAATTTTGATACACAAACAGATTTTTTTAGGACGCTTATGTCATGAAATTAATCGCTTTTTTTTGATCCAAAACGGGGAAAAATATCTTGTAGTGCCTATCAAAGACTAGACACATTCATAGCTGTTACCAAAAATGAGGAATAAATTTAATGCCATTTATAGTCCATATAAGTAGTAGTTGAACATATGAATAATGAATGAGAACGTATAGTGTGGCCTTTGGGAGCAAGGGGCTTCTTGATGTTGCCAAAATTTTTTTATAATCGACTTTTTTTTATGTTGTTAAAGGGGTTCCTTTACTCCCCCGAGTAGAGGGTTTTTCCCTTACTCCCGCGTGTATGAGATTTTTCCTTATTTGCGGTTATGAGAAGTCCTTTACCCCCGTTTTAGAGAGGGTCCCTTTTTTCCCTTGGTAGCATGGTGGTTCCTTTTAAACCGTTTTTATGAAGGTTCCTTTTTTCTGTGTGTATGAGAGGGTCCTTTACTCCCCTTGAAGGTTTTTTTACTCCCTGGCTAAGAGGTTTCCTTACCCATGCAGTTTTTGAAGTTTCCTTTTTTCTTCCCTGTTTATGAGGTTCTTTTTCTTCCTTCATCACCTCCTGAAACATGGAGTACAAAAATCATCGTAAATTTTGTTTAGGCCTATGGGGGGAAAGGAAAATAAATTCCCTTTTTTTTTTTATAACTTTAGCACTATTTAGTCGAGGCGGCTTTGATAGAGCACCCCTGGGCGGGGTTTGGGGGAGAAGACAAGGGGTAGTATGGTGCGGGCTGGGCTTTAAAAAAAAGAGGGGTTTTTGGCAGGGGCGAGAGGGAAAAAAGGATGATGGGAAAGCAAGGACGGGGACGGGAGGAATGGGAGTAAAAGGTGGGGGAGGGAAGGTACTGGTGTGAGGGATGGGAAAGTAAGGTGGGGATAAGATGGAAAAAGGGAGAATGGTGAGAAGTTGTGGTTTTAAAAGGGAAGGTTTTTAAAGTGATGGGGGCATGGATGGGGGAAGAAACACTAGGGCGATAAGTTGACGCGTCGAGGGAAATTGAATGATGATACAAATCTTTTTAATGTTTTTGTTTCCTTTTGCAGAAAGATTTCTGTGCTGTTTCCTGCAAAATTTCTTTTTTTTTGATACGAGGGTACTATAGTACTCGTAATGTTTTTTGATTATCTTTTTATTTTATTTTTTTAGGTATGAAAGGACAAGTTATAAAAATGTAGGGGAAACCCACTACTTTACTTGGCTTTTTTGATCCAAATTCATCTCAAACCTTGAATGTGTTTTAAATTTTTCTTAAAACCCCTTTTTGACTCTGCCCTAACGACTGACCCGGTCTGTAGTAAAACCACCCCAATGATGTCAGTCCTCGCGTCGTGATTTTGATCTTCTCTATATTTTTTGCAAAGCTGTGGACTGTTTTCTACTTTGTTTTCATATACGTTTCAAACCGTGAGCTTTGGGGATGTTTTTTTCTCCTGCTGTGGAAAGTGTGGGCTTCGCACACACCACCCGGCCAGTTTTGGTTTTTTTGGCTAGGAGTCTCAGTTTTTTGAGGTTTTGATCATGATCAAAATCTTTGATTCTGATAGCTTGTGTTAAGAGGGTGACACCCCGACGATGGTTTATTTTCCCGTTTATTTAACTAGTTCTGTTTTACAGGGCCTGACAAACTTGATGGTCCCTCTCCCTATTACATAACTTGTATTTTTTTTCCTTTGTGCTTAGTGTTGGCCGAAGCAACTGCCGGGAGGGGGGACACAACCCCCGGCTAAAAATCCGGGTACCCATCACTGCTAGGTGGAAGGGGGTTGGTTTTTTTAAAGGGGAAGCCCATCTTTCCCGCTTGCCCGGGGGTCGAACCCGGGGTTTACGGTTTTGAGCCGAGCGTGCTAGCCATACACCCGTGATTCCCAACCTTTTTCACCCTTTGGGGGGAACCCCTGTAAAATTTTTCCTATCCAAGGAAACCCCTATATATAGTATACTAATATATATTTATATATAAAATACCATAATGTTATATATATTATATATATATTATATAATATATATAAATATTAAAATATAATATATATATATTTTAATAATATAATATATATATATTTTAAAATCAACATTTTAGAAATTGTAGATTTCATATGAAATTTTTTCCCTAAAGAAATTTTCTTAAAAAAATAATATATATATATAAATATTATTCATAAAATATATTTTATATATATATAAAAATATCTAATATATATATATTTTATATATATATATATATATTTTTATTTTAAAATTTTATCATATATTTTTATATATATATAATATTATATATATAAAATATATTTTTTTTTTTTAAGAAAAGTTTTGAGGCAATATAATTCAATGAAATCTAAAATTACATCACATGTCAGAGATTTTCACACAATAATTTCAATAATCTTATATTACCTTCAGTGTGCAATTGGGCCCTTGTTTCTCTTTGCGTCCCTTTAAAGTTTTTTGGGCCGAATTTTTGACAGCCCAACACACCCCATTTTCCTTCCTCGACAGACAATTTTTTTGTTTTGGTTTTTAATTTAGGGGTCACCGGTCGGGGCTTTGAAAACCCTTGTTCACAAAAGTAAGAAGTTGAAAACTGGAGAAAAACCCATCCAAGGCTTTTACTGAGAGGACAGGGTATTACCCCTTGCTTTGCTGAAACCCAAAAACTTGCCCAAGTGTACTTCATTCCCTTTCTTTTTAAGGTTCGATCGCACTGTATTTCACTCAGTTTTTTCCTCTTCTTGCAGACAAAGTGGGTTTTTCTGTACTTGGTGAGAACTCGGGGTGAAGGGGTTTCCCCAACCCATATACGTATCTGATGACAAGTAGGGAAATACTTAAAAGTTTTCTGACATTTTGATCCCAAATGACTTTAATTAAGGGGAAATTTCCTTTTCCATATTCAGTCTGATTTTGAACTTAAAGTAGGAGGGGAAACTTTTTCGAAGTTTCCTCTTAAAAGGGTTTTTTTCCAAACAGCGATTTTTTAATTTTTAAATGAAAAGAAGTTTGTCTTTTAATCAGAATGTTTTCCTTCCCCATCCTGCAGCTGGGTTCAAGTTATTTAAATGCTGAAAATTTACCCGGCAAAATATGCTATTTTCTTTTGCCTGTCTGTAGTTTTAAAGACTTTTCACGGGGGATGGTTTTTATTATACTTTTTGGGAAAGAAAAGCGGGGCATTTTTGGGGGTCGGCTCGAATTTTCCTTGCCCAAAAATTTACCTCCAAAAAGCCATCGGGGCCTCTGTGTGCTGGAAAAAGGGTCAGGGTGATCTTTTTGCATTTTTTTTCACAAAAACCTTTGCAAATTTTCGGGGACTTCAGAGGGCGCTGCTTTATAAGTTGACCATTTTTCACATTTATTAAAGGACTTTTTTTAAATCCCCCAATAGTTTTGAAACCAAAAACTTCCGGTGGAGAAAGCAGTGGGTTGTTATAACCGGGGTTTTTTTTTTCTTTCCGCGTGATACAAACCTTGTACTAAAGCCAATCTTTTTGGGGGGGAACCCACCATCAGGAAATTTTCCAACGAATCGTTCCATAAAAACCCCACAAGATTCCAGGTAAAAGGGGACAAAAATTTTAAAAAATGTCGTTGCCTTTGGTATTTTCCCTGGCAGTTCTTTACAGCAAAAAAAATTTTTTCCATTTTTTCACCTTCATTTTAAAAATCGGCAAAGCCGGCACGAGCTTTCCCCATTTAAATTTTGTCTCATCTACTTGGGGAGCAAGTTGTTTTTTGCGGGTTTTTCGGGACAAAATACCAGAAATTTTGTTGGACATTTCCCCACACCCCAAATAATTGTTTTTATCAAAAACCCCGGAACCTTCCCTTAAATTAAATTTTCAGCTTTTTCCCCTACATTGTTCCCATAATTTATTTTGCAAGCAGGCATTTTTTAAAGGCTTTCTGCAATAGTGTTATTTTTCATTTTTTGGAAAAACAAAGCTCAGCCTTTAAAATAGTTTTCTTCGGGGGCCCTTACCCTGTTTTTACCTTCTTTTAAAAAACTTTTATTTGTTTCTCGGTAAAATCCAAGAGTTCGAAAATAATCCCCGGTTTTTTTTGGAAAAGGGGCGGGATTATTAGTTAATGTCCCTTTTAGCTTGGCTGGGGCCATACTGTTTTAGCGAGCTTTTTCCACAAACAATGCAAAAAGGGAAAAGGGGACATTTTCTTCTCCGCCCAATGTGAAGCCAAGGGCCCAGAAAATTGTCATTGAAAAAGGCGTTTTTTTTTTTAACATCACCCCTTTTTCCTTTTACTCGTTTTTGGTGTGGTATTTGTGATTCTTCGCACTGCCCTTCCCTCCCCCCACTGACTTTGCTTTTTTTTTTCAAATATTGGAAAAATGCCCTTTAGTCCTTAAAATTTCCCTATCAAAATTTAAAATTAACTGGTGAGATTAATTAACACAACGTTTTTACTCCCTTTCGCCCGCTCCAAAAAATGACTGAAGGGGGATTGTGATTTGGCTGGGGGTGGGGCCCCGTGACCTTTTGATACTCGTTTCGGGGGGTTTCGCACCCCCCTACCCAACCCCTGTGTAGGGCCAAAAATTGGGGGATTTGGAAAAGGGAAAGAAGGGCGTATCCCGCACCGGCAATAAAACTATTTTTTTTTAATTCTATGCATTTATTTTCTCTCCTTACTAATACATTTTACTGAATGACACGAACGAGCAGTTGGTTTTCGGAAAAATGTTTGTGACGTTTGTTGAGTAGGGGAAATTTTTTAATTAGAATTAAAATCCCTGCATTTTGTAAAAGCACCCTAATTTTTTTTTTCGGTTTCTCCGGAAAAACCCCCGGTGTGGTCGGCCCAACCCCCGGGGTTTCCCCGGAACCCCGGTTTTGGGGAAAACTGAAAAATTGGCCCTCAAAGTGCAAATGTACAACTATGACACTGGGGTTTTCAAGTCATTATGGCGAAGTTTTTTGGGCAAGGGTTTATATGGGGGACCGGGAGTTTTAGTTTCAACTATTTTTTTCGTCTATTAAATAAAAACGATCACTTAAACTTGAGGGAAAAAATTGGATAAAATGTAAAATAATTTAAAATAAATAAATCAGGCAGAAACGGCCCGGGAGTTTTCAACGAGGGACATAAAAACCCGGATGTGTGAGCCAATACAGGGGGTTTATGTTTTTTGGAAGCAACCCGGGGATGTGGAGTAAAGGGGTTTGTAACGCCGCCCGCAGAGATACTCTAGGTTTGGGGTGGGGGAAATTTGGGCAGTATCAACGCCACAGGGTCGATGGACCCTTTTGGGGGTCGATTAATGCTTTGGGGGGCTAAATAAGGGCGATAAATGCCTCGAGGGTGCAAATCAAAAATCAATCAATTTTTGGGGGCCCCAAGCCGGGGGGGGCGTCAACCCCGTCCACCCTACGACGGGCCCCTCCCGGGGGCCACCACGGCGGGGGTCCCCAAAAGGGGGGCTCCTTTCCCCTACCGGTAACACCGGGAGGAAACATTAAAATTTCTCCAATACAAGCTTTTTTGGGCCCCCCCATTTGGGGGCCCCCCAAGCCGGATTGGCCCCCATACAGATAAGAAAGCTCGGGGGAAGGGTCCCTTTCGGGTAGAGTGCCCCAGCCAAAATAGCGAAGTTTAAAGCTGAGGGGCTAAACAGGTTTAAAAGGGGATCGATTCAGTTTTTACGATGCATTTACTGATTTGGAAAACTTTGTCACCCAGCGTACCCCCCCGGGTCTGCGGAGGGCCCCTTGAAAAAAGGGATGAATCGGCGTTTTTAAGTCGATATTTTGTTTTTCAATGTCTCCATCCCTAGAAAAAACTGATCACAAGCGACTTGAAGATCTGGATCCTTTTTCCTTCTGGATAGCCAACAACCCCCAAATACTCGGGTAGAGCGAGTCCATAAAACCGTGGGGTATGCCAAACCGCTGTAAGACTCTTGGTGACCCGCCGTCATTCTTGACCGCTCTACCAAGGTATTAAGCATGTCTCAATTTCTCCCGCCCAAAAAAAAAAACCCCAAATAAACATAAAAGGATGTTTCATTTTAGTAAAAAAATCCAAAAAAGGGGGAAACCCTTTGGGCTTTGGGGTAGAAACCCAAAATTTCCCAAAAGGGTTTGCCTTTTCCCCTGCAAAGGGCCCCGAGAGCCAGCCCCCCAGAATATCAAAAGAATCAGCAAAAAATTACTGCATCATCGGGGGGGGAAAAAAAAGATCATGATCATGGTTTTTGCCCAGGGGAAAAACAAGATCATGACCTTTGGGGTTGCCCGAGGGAGCCCCTACAATCCCTTTTGGTTCACAAAATGCCCCAAATACCCGTCCCTACATGTGTTTGAAAAATTATGGGGCAAAGGGTTCCCTTGCCTCACTTCCCGTTTCACATTAAAAAAAATGGATGCACCTCCCCCCCCCCCCAACACACTTTTTTCCCAGAGAACAGGTCAGTCAACCAACCAACATGTTGCCGTAATCCCGGGGAAACCGCAAAGATACCATAGTGATGAAAAAAATTTACGTAATGAAAAAAGCCTTCTTGAAATCAAAATAGGGTGCAAGCAACCCCCCCTCGAAACTCACGTTTTCACTCCCCCAGGGCCGAAACTCTAGGTAAAGGGCAGTTGTTTACTTATCAGGCGTGAAACCCCAGAATCCTAGGTCTCTGATGCTTCAGCAGATGACTGCGGGGTCCGGGTCAGCAATAGATTGGGGAAACACCTTGCCTGGGACGCTGAGCAGTGTAAAACCGGGATATTTTTGGGATTTCCCCCGGGCGATTCACTTTCCTTTCCCGATATGGACGAACATTCCCCTTTTTCCCTTTAGAAGGGGAAAAGTACCTTTAAAAAGCCACACAAACCCGTCAAAAACAGCATGGCCCGCCCCCGGATCACTCACCCCCTCACTTTGAGGGGGCTCCGCATGATATTATAAACACCAGCTGCCTTTTTTTTTACTTAACTTTTCGATTTGCCCGTATTTCTTTTTCAAAAGAGGGGGCCCTTTTTTGTCAATGGGGGGAAACAACATCCCCTGCCCGTAATCCAATATGTGAAAAATGCCAATTGGGGTGGGGCCACCGGGGAAATCTGCCCAAAGTACTAAACCCAACGAGCCAAACTCCCCATGCATATCCGGGCAAAGAGGCGCCCATCCGCTGCTGGATAGCACTCGCTTTAGGGGAGCTTAAGCGGAGCTTCTTCGGGTCGGTTTGGGTTTGGGCGGAAGGTCTTAGCGAGGGGTCTTTGAATCCCAGTGAGACTCCTGCTATGCCTCTCCTTGGCTCTCCCCAGGAAAGTTCTAGTCCTGCGTGACAGAGCCCTGTACTTGTTCTGGTTCCCAATAGGCCTGGAAGTGCGACTCTCCTCGATATTTTCTTGCGTCTCCGTCGAGTCAAAACCACGCTTTGACCTCAGGCGCTACCTAATACACCTCCTTGGCAGCCTGGAGAGTTTCACTTTTTGAAAGTATCCCACATTTCTATAGGGTCCCCGAGGGCACCGAGCACTTTGAATCGATTTGAGACTGCCACTGCGTACCCATGGACACAAGTCAAATCCTTGAACTTCTCAGATGAAACACAGTATTGCTATCTTTGGAGATTCTACTGGACTTGACATGAAGCTTAAGTGTAGCAATAACAAATCTGTTGATCAGTTGCAAATACTCAGCACCCCGATAAACCCTGCAGTTCTGGAAAATTTTCCAACGAGTACTAACAAATATATTGTTGATCTTCTTAGGTACCCCTTCGGCATTACTATACCATGTCAAGCGGTGCAGCTCTGGTCTCTGATACCAGAACCTGCAGTTCTTAACCTTCTGGACCTAGTGAAATTCAAAAGGAGAGAACTGTCATTTTTCATGGTATGCCATGGTTCCAGAGCTATGGGGACCAACACATAGCTTATACCTATCTCTCACAGTGCCAGTAGTATCATTGAAGTCGCCCAAGACAATGAATGTGTCCCGAGGAGGACACTGGTCTATATACATAATCAGGTTTGGCGTTGAACATCTCCTTTTTCAGGTTCACACCATCTCTGTAAGAGCATACACTGCAACAAGAGACATGAAAACCAGAGTGTGTTTCATCCTTACCCCCATTATACGCTCATCAACCAGAGTAATCTCAACAACAGACGGCTGCAGTTTGCTGGAGATGTCTACATCTACTCCCCGGTCACGGGTACTATTGTTCATGCCATACCAGTAGTAGCTGTAAACCCAACTGTTAGGCCATGTTCATACAAGGTGATTTCAGTCGCAGCGTTAGTCGCGCTGTTGCAAACGCAGGGACTGTTCACACCAGGCGATATCAGTCGCGGTGTTAGTCGCGCTGCAAACGCGGGGACTGTTCACATCAGGCGATATCAGTCGCGGTGTTAGTCGCGCTGCAAGCGCGGGGACTGTTCACACCAGGCGATATCAGTCGCGGTTGTTAGTCGCGCTTTCAAACGCAGGGGACTGTTCACACCAGGCGATATCAGTCGCGGTGTTAGTCGCGCTGCAAACGCGGGAACTGTTCACACCAGGCGATATCAGTCGCGGTGTTAGTCGCGCTGCAAACGCGGGGACTGTTCACACCAGGCGATATCAGTCGCGGTGTTAGTCGCGCTGCAAACGCGGGGACTGTTCACACCAGGTGTTATGAGGCACTATAATTACATGGTATGATTGAGCATAAGTAGTTAGTATTCACTGGTTAGTGGTTCGAGTACCGTGGAAGATCGACCATCGAGCCAATACGAACTGTCTTCTGGCTGCCTGGATGAAGGGCAGGTAGTCACTGCTGTGGTGTGATATCGGGAGGAAGTGGTAGCCTGTGTGCAATTAGTGTTAAGTATTCGCCTCTACATTATTCTTGTTGTATCATGAGTGTACGTTAGGTAGAGTTAGGTATTAGGGGGCACAGAGACAGAATTGATGTTACTCGTAGGGCTGGGTTGGTAACGGAAGTGTTGTGTTGTTTATTGTTTCTCACTTGTTTCCACTGATTTAAGTTTTCACTGTAAATATATGCAGTAAAGTACCTTCATTTTACATTAACCCTTTTTGTTCATTACTGGTTGACTGGGACTTCAAGTGAGCTGCGTTATTTCGTTTTTTCTTTATGTTACGACGAGTAAAGAACCAAGGCCAGGTCGTAACATCAGGCGATATCAGTAGAGGGGTAAGCGGGCTGCAAACGCGGGGACTGTTCACACCAGGTGATTTCAGTCTCTCTCTCTCTCTCTCTCTCTCTCCCGTCTCTCTCTCTCTCTCTCTCCTCTCTGTCCAGTGCTATCTCATCAGTTTTATTACTCTTAATTATTTCACTAGTTAATTAACACATTTATCTTTTGAATACAAGAGGTAATGACAGAAAAAATATCATATATGCATATTTTTGTCATATTTTTGGTTCATAAATATGAACCAATCATTAATTTTTTAAATTAATCGTAATTCAATTAAATGTATATTTTACTTCTTTCAATTTTATGTCCTTTAATAGTTCACGTACAATGTCTTTAAAGGGTCATGCGGGTTTCTAATCATGACTCCGTGACCTGACCTGACCCTCCCCCCCCCCCCCCTGAGGGAGTAGGTTAATTGGTTCGCTTTTATGATTGAAAATACATCAGGGGAAATTATGTAGGTCGCTTCTGGGTTAAACTGGTTCTTTTATTTCAGCCATTTCATATATAGCAGATGTTTTCCATATTCCTTATCTATTCTATCTATTGTTTGGTTGTAATAGTTCCTTTGTTTTATTAATTCGATTACTGTTACGCTCCTTTATTATCATCAGTATTATTTTTATTATTATTATTAATTATTATAATTATTTCTTGTAGTTGTTATTGATGCGCACTTTCTTTTTTTTCTTGTTATAAGTTACTAGGCCGCAAAGCCGCCCTCCGGGCGGGACTTTTTGGCTGCTCCTGCGGAGGGCTATTACTGGTGGGCCGAAGGCCCACCACCTGTGTTTAGTGCCTCGGCCCACCAAACACAGACTCTCCAGATAGCCCCTTCTAACTTTCCTGAAATCATGGATGTAGAATGTATGTACTTACGCCAACCCATATCACATCACCCCCAACCCCTTTCACTCACCCATTACGCCTCACCCCCCACCCATTCACTCACCCATTACCCATCACCCCCCACCATTCACATCCCATCCATTACCCATCACCACACACCCATATCACTCACCCATTACCCACCCCCCTCTATTCCTCACCCATCACCCCCACCCCATTCACTCACACCATCACCCACAACCTATTACCCTCAAGACCCCATCCATTCACTCACCCATTACCCATCACCCTACATCAGGTTTCCTCAATTCTCGCAACCCACTTTTTTTTCACAATTATCGCTAATAGGCTGCTAAAAAAAAAAAAAAAAGTCATCGATCATCTCATAAGTGGGCTTACAACATTTCCCTGGTCAACCTGTTCCAAAATGTACATATAGGGGATTGCGCCACTGGTGGCGGCACTATACCACACACGCACACACACACACAAACAACACACCACACTTTCGCTTTATATTATTATAGAACGGTAAAAAAAGGCATCATTTGGGTTCGCTAGTTATTATTTACTAGCCGCAAAGCCGCCCTCCAGGCGGACTTTTTGCTAGCCCCTGCGGAGGGCTATGTGGTGGGCTTTCGGCCTCACCACCTGTGGTTTGGTGGGCGAAGGCCCCACCGAAAAAACACGAGACTCCCAGATAAGCCCCTTCGAACTTTCCTGAAATCATGGATGTAGAATTCTCGCAACCCACTTTTTTTTTCACAATCTCGCTATAGGCTGCTAAAAAAAAAAAAAAGTGATCGATCATCTCATAAGTGGCTTAAAACCTTCCTCTGGCTCGACCCGGTTCAAAACTGTCCATATGATGGGATTTCCGCCACGGGAGTCGAAACCTTACCACCCACACACACAGACAGACACACTTTCGCTTATATTCTTATAATAAGATTTATGTATTAGACTGAATTTCTCGTTTCCACGTGGAGTCCTCGAAGGGTTCCCCTCCATTGGCTATCACTAGATCACTGTAAACCTGGCTGCGCACGGATATCGGCCTGTCCGCACAAGGGCCTGAAGTCGGAGGCCGCTCGGATTCATATATATATATTATATATATTATAATATATACGGAGCATATAGACTGGTTTATCAGTATATATGTATACTGTAGTCTTCGTAAAATGTTTGTTCTATAATATTATCAAATAAAAACAGTAAACCGCAAAAAGAAATGCCATTACGAGCTCTGAGAATATGCATGACTTAATATTCACTTCAACTCCTTCGCCATTTAAAAAACTTTGCGAGTCAACTTTAACCATGAGGGTATCAATAGAAGTGCATTTATTAGCTTCGCATTGATAGATTCGTTTTCGGATATATGAATTAGACTGCCTAAATTAGCGTTAAAATAAATAAATAACATCATCAAACGGGTAATTTTCCCGATTGATGAGGTTATTTATTTACTTCTAATATTTCTTTTTCTGGATAAATAATTTGCCCCCATGTATAAATTAGCGTTAACAAATAAATTAACCTCTCAATCGTGAAAATTTCCCCGATTGATGATTTTATTGTAATGCTAATTTTGCATGTTCTAATTCAAGTATCAGAAAAACAAATACACCATGTAAAGCTGATAAAATTGCGCTTCTATTGTACACTTCATGATAACAGTTGACATCGCAAAGTTTTTAAGTGGCGAGAGTTGAAGTGAATCAGTCTCGTAATGGCATTCTTTAGCATGTTTTACTGTTTTCTCTCTTATTTGATAATATTATATACAAACATTTACGAAGATTCAGTATATCATGTATACTGATAAACCGTCTTATGATATCCATAGACCACATATCTCTTTTCGGCGGCAGGCGCTGATGCAGCCTGGCATATTTCAAACATTGTCGCGTGAACAGTCAGAGATATAGGGGTCTATGGCTATCGTCCATGCTCGCCAACCAATGAGGCGCGACTGTCACCCTGAAAGCGAGGAGTTTGTCGCCTCGTTTATAGTGCGGCCCCATACAACCACTGTAACTCAAGTCCGCTGAGAAATCCGCGACTGCAAGGGATATCACGAGTCGCGCGCTGGGCCAGCGACAGCAATTACGTGTGAAGGCTCCTATAGACTTCCCATTGACTTGCAGTCCTCGCTTCTGGAGACGTGCGACTGAAATCACCTCGCGTGTGAACAGGGCTTTATAGTCTCGCCACTGCCAGGCCCTCGTCGCAGGGAGCCCCACTATATCCACCCTCAGCCTACTGAGCTTCGCCCGATAGGAGAGACAGTCGATGTCGATCGGGGGTTAAAAGGGGTAGATAAATGACTGAATGGGGTCATGTCGTTTCGATGAATACCATCAACTATAAAATCCATTTATCTATTATTTATGTAATATATATACTACTCAGAGCTGGGCAGTATCTAATACATTTGTAGTTTAAGACTTTATTTAAATACATTTGTGTATTTTTTTCCGAAATGTATTTATAAAACATTGGTTTGTCATGTATTTAATACGTTTTAAAATACTTTTATGAGTATTTACATACATTGTATTTAATACTCATAATATAAAAATGGAATACTTTTGTGGATCAGTTAATTTGGCCATAAACCTGCCAACTATCTGGCAACCTAATTTTACAGTGAACCGTGTTTCCACTTTCCAAGAAATTTCCTTATTTTTAAGAAATTTAGGCCTGGAAAGACATGTCTAGGAAACCCAAAATCAAGGAAATCCCTAAGTAAATCCCTTTTTTTTTCGGATATGTTAAATTTGTGTGAATTAATATGTATTTTACAATGTTATTAAATACAGTTGTATGTATTAGTATTTAGTATTTTCGATACATCGTAAATGTATTTGTATTTAATATTTATACATTTCTCCCATGTATTAGTATTTAGTATTTAAATACATTCCAATGTTTTAGTGTCAGCTCTGTATATCCTAATTAATTATTGCAAGCTCGTTTTTTAAATTATTTTTCTTACTAGTAGTAGTAGTTGTAGTAGTGGTAGTAGATTTGGGTTGTCAGCCATATAACATTAGCAGGTGGGCCCAATTGATTGAGTTGGTAAGAGACAAAACTAACTTTTGGTGCTATCTATAATAACACTGGGGAACATTTGAAGAAAAAAATTTGTTGAGTTAGATTTTTGAGCTTATTTAGACTAAAATTGGCATGCTGATTCCAATCTGTAGTCAGTTTTTTTCTAAGCACGTCAATTTTTTTTTCTCCACAGCTTACGCCCCAGATAAGGAAATTCCACTTGTGAGCTGTAGTAAACTTGCAGCTGATTACGATTTGACATCATCGGAGTATGTGCAACTTGTTGTGCGTACAATTGAGACAGTGCGGTGAGAGGTGTGTGCAGCTCCCATAGGTCATACTATCATATCGCAACAGAAAGCTAGGATATTAGGAATTAGGAGGATTTGTTATGGCTTTTCTCTTAACCTTGTAACAACATACCATTGTAATTTCTATTTCGTTTTTGACTGTTTTTTTGTTTTGTTTTCAAAGCTTGTACCTATTCCAGCTTAAGTGTTTTATTTACATAGGTCTATATTTCTTTTGTTTCAGATCATGTCTGCTCCTGCTACGTCGCGTCGTAAAATGCCTAAACAACCCTGACTCCTTCTGCTATATATGTGGTAGTTTCCACCATTCCAAGTCAGAAGGCAAGCCCAGCGTATTTGTCAACAAGCATATTTCGCATATTTTAAGTGAAACTCGGTGATCAAACAAGCTATGGGCCCGTCACAAAAGTGTGCAATCAGTGTGTCCGAAGATTACGTGTGACCAAAGGAACACGTGAAAATTTGGCATTTTTGGTATCCCATGTTTGGCGAGAGCAAAAAGATCATACCACAGACTGTTACTTTGTTTAGTGAAAACATCATGATTTACAAGAAAAATAAGTAAATAGAAATCCTAATCTACCGTCAGCTTAAGACAATGCTCATTCAGCTGACATTCCGTGCCAGTTTTTCGAACACTTACTCCTCTAGAGATCTGAGTGATGTTGAAGACGCAGTGACAGCAATGATGCAGATTTTGACATTCACCGAGGATTCAGTTCTTGGGGATTGATCAGCCGAGTTGAATGATTTAAGCACGTGATTTGCGGCCTATCTCCAAAAAGCTTCAGAAATACTAGCATCAAGACGAACGAGAAAAACTACTTGAACAAGGATGAAGTCATCATACTTTTCGAACCAGAGAAAGTACATTTCAGCAGTACTTTCGAAGTGCCAGCGGTTTTTGTGTTTTGCCATAACATTCCTGGTTTACTGAAGACATTAAGGGCTTTCAATCTACAATCCAATGAATGGCGATTGTGTTTATTGTTAGCTCAAATCTGACTTGAAGTGTGTCCTTCTACCAATGCAATTTGTTTGGGCGCAGTCCCTATTGGGCTTTCGGTCTGTCTTCGTGAAGAATATGGAGATGTAAAGGAGAGTCATTGAGTTTTGCATATGACAACCACAAATTGGATCATCTGTTTTGCCTTCAATGGTGTCCTTCCTTATTTCGTCAACCAACGTGGATACACAAAGTATCCCTGCTTTCTCTGTATGTGGGATGCAGAGCCGAGAGAAGCATTGTGTTTCAGACGATTGCCTCCGAGATCGATCTTAACCTGGAGATCCTAACATTGTACTGACCACTTGTTGCAGGAAAGAAAATAATATTCCCCACCTCTGCACATAAACTAGGTCTCTGAAAACAATTTGTAAAGCATGGCAACTGATGGCGACTGTTCTGAAGTACATCATCTTGGCATTTCCTGGACTGTCATTGAAAAATCAAGGCCGGTGTGTTTATGATGGTCCACAAAATTCGACAGCTCATCAAAGATGGAAACATTTCAACGGTACTATGTCAGACCTTGAAAAGAATGCTTGCTATTCATTCAAAGACGTCCGTCCAAGAACTTTCTTGGAAATACACGTGCAAGTAATTACACATAATTGTTCAGAAACTTTGGAGAGCTACAAGCGCTTGGTTGCAACATGAGTATTAAAGTAACATTTTTTGCATAGGCTCTTGCCACTTTCCGGAAAATCTTGGTGCTGCTAGCCGACGAGCAAGGGTGAACGATTTCACCAGATTTGAAGGTTTCTGGGAAGAACGGATACCAGGGTAATGGGATGTGCATATGATGCTGACTATTGTTTGGAAGCATCACGCGATATGTTCCTCAAGTTGACACTTCCAGACAAAGCTACAAACGTAAATTTTTACTCTTAACATTCACACAATATAGCCTTATCCTGTTCTAAAACATGATAATGTTAAATAAACATTCTATTCATGCCTATTTCTTTTCATTTTTCATTGTAATGTTACATTTGCACTTTTTTATAAATAAGCACTGTTACTGTTATGACGTATTTTTTCATATATTTTAATAAAACGAAAATCCTACAGTTCAAAAACTTGACGTGATAGAGAAAAACTGAGATCATTTTGATTCAGACCCCAAAAATTACTGAATAACAATGTCAGACCCTAACTCAACAAAAATTTTGTTCCCCAGTGTATATAAAGCGAAAGTGTGTCTGTCTGTCTGTCTGTCTGTCCTGTTTCTGTGTATGTGGTAAGGTTCCGCCCCCCGGGGCGCAATCACCTCATATGGCACGGTTTTGGAACCAGCTCGACCGGGAAAGGTTTTAAGCCCACTTATGAGATTGATCCGATCCTTTTTTTTTTTCCTTTTTTTTTAAAAAAAACAGCCTATTAGCGGGGAGATGGGTGAAAAAAAAGTAGGTTTGCGAGAATTGAGGAAACCTTGATGTAGGGTGATGGTGAATGGGTGGGGTGATGGGTAATGGGTGTGTGGTGATGGGTGCGATGAATGGTGAGGGAATAGATTGGGGGGTGAATGGGTAATGGGTGAGTGAATGGTGTGTGGTGATGAGTATGGGTGAGGGTCTAGATGGGGGTGGATGGGTAATGGGTGAGTGAATGGGTGTGTGGTGAGGGTAAATGGGGTGAGTGAATGGTGGGGGGTGATGGGTAATGGGTAGTGAATGGTGGGGGGTGATGGTAATGGGTGAGTGGAATGGTTTGGGGTATGTGAATGGGTTTGTGGGCCGAAGGCCCACCAAACAGGTGGTGGGCCCAAGGCCACAATAGCCCTCAGCAGGAGCTATGCCAAAAGTCCGCCTGAGGGCGGCTTGCGGCTAGTGTATAATAAAGCGTTGCGGTCTACATGGGGTCTGCAGTCTAAACGGTACCCTAATGTGCGTCTACCCAGATCCCTACCTGATCTGATCTGACCTGACTCACCGCATAGCTGTAATGTGAGTCTGACGAAGACCACAACCTGACCTGACCTGACCTGACCTGATATTGGGACCCTACTCAACCTTTGTAAAATGGGATTACGCAGTAATGTCTCAGTATCCTCCTAAAATTCAAGCCGAGAACACCAGTCTGACATACTTAATCCTCTAAGATGTTGTTGAAAGAATTCTACAGAAATGTCATCTTGACAGAAGAAACAGCAGTTATCTTTATATGTGATAGCAATCTTCTGGACGCACCACAAGAAGCAGTGCCTTGTCATCGATGTGGTAGTGTTAAGCAAGAAAAAGAAAATTTTCTTTTGTTCGACTAATTTGTTTTTCTATAATACTCTACTGTATAATAGGGCTATATGCAGGAATTTTTTTCCCCACCCGTTGCATCGCGTTTCGGGCAAGCAATAATCAACATACGGACGCAACGCGTCCGAGGCACAGTGGAGATTTGAGTCAGCCTGATTGCGTTCACCAAGCACATCCCACTTGCATACCACTCTGCCCTTATTCATCCTATTTTCTTCCCAAACATTAAGGCGATTTTCAACAAACTGAGAGTGACATTCATACACTGTGAGTGCACACGTGTCATATTAAGGTAAAATTAGGTGCAAGGAGGCTTATATGCTGTTATAAGGGTGACGAGGGAGAGCGGCGGTGGGTGGAGGGTGGTCCGCCATATTCCTTGTGGCGACTGGCGGGACGTTCAAATGTACGCACAAGTATCACTCAGGCCATTTTTATCTTCATCAACGCTCAGATAAGTGCGAACACTAACAAAGCCTATTATTTTA
>JACEEZ010011127.1:112500-148541 GCA_016584305.1 Chionoecetes opilio
TACTTGGGAGGGTCCTCGCTACAAATGCTGCTATGTACTCCTGGCTGATGTGTACCTTGTCACATCCTGTTCCGCTCGTTGGTTGAGGTTGAGATGACAAACTGTCCAGGTCAGCTCCATCCAGCCTTCCATGTATGCAGAGACTAAAAGTCTGTCACTTATTGTCAGACAATCCAGACGATCAGCGGTACTGGGGGGGGGCAGATGTCACACACTCCATGACCCTCCTGGGAAATGTGAGAGTCACAGTGTCTTGGTGATGTAACAATCCAGGACGGGTTGTTGGTAATCCATGTCCCTCTGCAATTCCCTTCATGTCGTTGGGTCAGCCAGGTAGACACATCAGCAGCAGTCCTTCGGCTGTGTGGCAGCTGAAAAATTGTAGAAATTTTTGTGACAAATTCATATCTTGGTTCTCTCTCTGCTGCAGTCTTGCAGCCCTCTCTGGCCTTTTTGCTGCTGGGACCTGACCTGCAAATATCTTGTCATGACCGACATGTGGGCCTTTCTCTCTGTCTCTGATCCTGGTAGAACCTTATGTCCCTTGTCCTTCTTCTCCCTTGCTAGCAGTCGTTTCCTCGCTTTTCCTGATGCATCTGAAGCCCTATGTCGAACTAGGCCTATCTAATTCAGGACAAAGGCACTCTTTTCCCGTCCAGGGTCACCTGTTCTACCTTTTTCCTTGCTAGTCTCGTCTTTTTGTGAAGTGTCATGAAATGCTGCGCCTGCATTGTACTTGGTCATGTCTGCTCCTATCCATCTGCGAATGGGATGAATAGCCTCCACTGTTTCATTGGCGAGGTCTTGATGCTTAGGAATTTCCCCTGTATTTTCTGGCAAACTCTGAGATGGAGGAAGTACTGGAAGGCCTGTCCTGGTGGGGGGGGGTGGGTAACCTGGGAGCCACTGATGCTGGATGATGGGTGGCCGATCAGGAAGGTTTCTGTAGCGATCTAGTACAGTCGGCGTGACGCTTGTCCTCTGGACCCTGCAGTGAGGTTCTGAGATGTTCACTTTGCGTCCCTCGGAGCTCCTTGCTTACTGCCATAGTGAGTTATCTTTGTGAAGTATCTCTGAATTTGTTAAGCAGGTTTCAATCAGATCTGCAACAAACATAACGACCATTAGATTCATGCTAAAACCATTGTGAATTTGTGACTAGAGTGAATAAATTATATTTTATTTAAATTTTTTTTGAAAATTTGTCTGTAAATATCACATGTAATATTTCCTAAATGTTTTCTTTGCATTTTGATGTTTCAGTCAGCATCTAATTACTTGCTTTAACCTGCTTTATGCCATTTATGGTGAAAAAATAGGCGAAAACAAACATCAAAATGTTCCGAAACTGGGTTTCAGAAAATGTGTATAGAATAGACTTCATGCTTCATGAGGCAAAATTCTGACATTTTGGCTTATAATGGTTGTAATTTTCGACTTTTTCCAGGTCAAAGCTTGGAACCAGTGCAGGAGAGTATAAAAATAGAAAATTGTTTTCGTGACAGGTCTAATTATATATATATATATATATATATATATATTAGTTTATATATATACATATATATATATATATATTATATATATATTAATATGAACATAAGAAAATAAGAAAGCTACAAGAGGCCGTGATAAATTAAGAAATGAAGTTGTCAATTACTTTACTGCTCTGCTTGACAAACCAGATACAGCTGCTTTCCCTCGTGACGACTACGTGGAGTGGCGTGGAGAAATACGCTAATTCACCTTTGGTGAAAACTCCCCCCGCGTGGTATCCACTTTCTTAAGCCATGTGCCGATGCATCAAGCACCCGCTGGATGGCGAATAACATCTATGCTTGGGAAAGATGTAACATGTTCTCCCGGCGATGCTGTATGATGACGCCATGGTAGCAAAATTGATACGCATAACAGGTTTCTGGCGCTTTTATACATGCAGCATGGATGAAAGCCAGCATGGTGCGGATGCTCCAATTAAGGATCTCAGTTCATCCACGATAGATTGATTATCCGAATTGACAAGGCAGTTTGCAGACACTGTGATTGATAACTTGGTCACCACGGGTGGTACCTCTCAGAGGAAGTCGTTCCGTTTGCAATGTTCAGCAGAATGCGAAGATGGCCAATAGCATGAAACAACAAATGTCTGCTCGGCTGTTGGAGACACCAGAACCAGACAACTTCCGCCTCGGCCAGCCTCGCTTCCGAAAAGTTGCTCGTGACACAACTTTGAAGGATTTGATAGGACCCGAATCCCACTTAGTGTTCCGCATTCTGGATGTAAAAACGGATTGGCTTGCTAAACCAGTCGAGCAATGGTCATCAGATCCTGCTTTTCTTGATGCTGAACGTACTTGATACTTGATACTTGTTCGTACGCTGAAAGTTGTCAATGATGCAGCTGAGCGCGGTATCAAGTTGATCTCGGACTTTGCCACAATACTTACCAATGATCCACAGCAAAATCGTGGCTGTTGCAGGGTATTGAACAACACAGGAAGCAGTACCCCAGCTTTGACAAGAAAACACTTGCCATGAAGTTGTGTAGCACCCATTGGACAACTGCAATTCCGCAGCGCCGGTGTCGCGCTATTGACATATTTCTGACAAAATATGTGACTAATGGTCATTATTCATGAACAAATGAGTAGCCTAAGCACTCCTGTTTTGGGACTAAGTGTATGGTATAGATTCCATGACTTTGTCACTCTTCTGTGTCTAGTATGTCACTCTTCTGTGGGGAGGCGGTAGCGGAGCGGTTAGAGTCTCCGACTGGCGTTCTCGGTGACCCGAGTTCGATCCCCGAAGAAACCCAAAACCTTTCTGCACCGTCGAGTGGCCTAAGAACACCAACATGACCTGCCTATCAACTCTATCTTCGACTGCGAGTGCATCGGAGGACACAGGGGGGCGGCATGAGCCTCACAGGCGTCACTATAAGAAACCTGCCTGCGCCACCAACGGCCGAGGACCAACCATCAGAACCCTCAAGTGAACCTCCAGAGCCTACCATCCGAGCCCTGGGTCACCACTGCCTACAGGCGCTATAGGCACAAATGTAAAAAAAAAAAGAAGTATGTTGAGTTATCATATGTTGAATAGCAAATAAATGTGCGGATTAAAGGTAAAATACGGTGCTTGTGTTCTGGGGCTTTGAAGGACCTCAGGATAACATCCTAAAATTATGTAAAAAATATTTGTTGACATAATATGGATAGAATAATGGGAAAAAACTTCACTAGGCAAGGTTTTCAAAGAAATTTTATTTTATGGACAACCCTATATATTATTTATTAGCCGCAAAGCCGCCCTCCGGGCGGACTTTTTGGCTAGCTCCTGCGGAGGGCTATTGGTGGGCCTTTGGCCCACCATCTGTGTTTGGTGGGCCTTCGGCCCACCAAACACAGACGCTCCAGATAGCCCCTTCTAGCTTTCCTGAAATCATGATTGTATGTATTGACGCCAACCCATTCACATCACCCCCAACCCATTCACATCACCCCCAACCCATTCACTCACCCATTACCCATCACCCCCCACCCATTCACTCACCCATTACCCATCACCCCCCACCCATTCACTCACCCATTACCCATCACCACACACCCATTTCCCATCACCCCCCATCTATTCCCTCACCCATTACCCCCCACCCATTCACTCACCCATCACCCCACACCCATTACCCATCACCCTACATCAAGGTTTCCTCAATTAGAGAGAACTGCAACTCCGAAATGCCAGTGGTCGCTGGTAGTTTTAACTCACAATTTGGTGAAAAGTTGGTCAACTTGAAAGAAAAATATGGGCTTATTCCACTGTACTTAAAACACACAAGTATAATATTAAGAACGATTTTCTTCTATATGTATATTGTATAGAAGCCTGATTCTGTAAAACATTGTATATAACCAAATAACCAAGGAGGTTATAGTTGAGGAGGCGAGGTAAATGCTACTCTATGATATTATATAGTCAATAACGAATGTTTAGAAGTTATCTATACCTAGGCAGTCATATTTTCCTGTTATTATTGTGTATCAATCAGATAGAAAGCCTAGAAGTGCAATGAGTCGACGCGTGAAGTGGCAATGTGTTTGATTCAATCTCCCCGCCACAATCTCCCCGCCCACCACTCCCCGCCGCGGCACGTCGCCTCCACAATTATAACTACATTGTCGCAGCAACAAGCCGATTTCGGCATTCTTTATTCTTCGTTTTTCCAAGGCTATTGCTTATTGTATTTGACAAGCGTTTGCCAGACGCAGCAGTACTGTCTTAGAAAACAGTGTGAACATCGCCCAAATTTTACATGCCACAATATACATGTTAAAAAATCTATTAAGCTTTGCTACTCGAGGCGAGTAATTTGCATTAAATTGCTATTATAGAACGTTCCATCGTAATGCATGTCATCCATATAATTAGTAGAACAACAGAAGAACTATATTTTTTGGTATTCAGATGCGGTGCATCAATATTTATCGCGAAATTAATTTATGAAAAATATTAGTCGCGGAGGGAAAACACAGTAGACCAACCTTTGAGTTAAAACTGCCAGCGACCACTGGCATTTCTCGAGTTGCAGTTCTCTCTAATTAGAGAGAACTGAACTCGAGATGCAGTGGTCGCGGCAGTTTTAGGAAATGCAATCGAGAATGCCATGGTCGCTGGCAGTTTTTAACTCAAAGGTTGGTCTACTGTGTTTTCCCTCCGCGACTAATATTTTTCATAAATCAATTTCGCGATGAATATTGATGCACCGCATCTGAATACTAAAAAAGAACGTTCTTCTGTTGTTCTAGTAAGTGTATGCATGACATGCATTACGATTGAAAGTTCTATAATAGCAATTTAATGCAAATTACTCGCCTCGAGTAGCAAAGCTTAATAGATTTTTAACATGTATATTGTGGCATGTAAAATTTGGGCGATGTTCACACTGTTTTCTAAGACAGTACTGCTGCGTCTGGCAAACGCTTGTCAAAATACAATAAGCAATGCCTTGGAAAAACGAAGAATAAAGAATGCCGAAATCGGCTTGTTGCTGCGACAATGTAGGTTATAATTGTGGAGGCGACACGCCGCGGCGGGGAGTGGTGGGCGGGGAGATTGTGGCGGGGAGATTGAATCAAAACATTGCTACTTCACGCGTCGACTCATTGCACTTCCAGGCTTTCTATCTGATTGATACACAATAATAACAGGAACATATGACTGCCTAGGTATAGATAACTTCTAAACATACGTTATTGACTGTATAATATCATAGAGTAACATTTTCCCTCGCCTCCTCAACTATAACCTACTTGGTTATTTGGTTATATACAATGTTTTACAGAATCAGGCTTCTATACAATATACATATAGAAGAAAATCTTTCTTAAAATTATACTTTTGTGTTTTAAGTGCGGTGGAATAAGCCCATATTTTTCTTTCAAGTTGACCAACTTTTCACCAAATTGTGAGTTAAAACTGCCAGCGACCCCTGGCATTTCGGAGTTGCAGTTCTCTCTAATTCTCGCAATCCATTTTGTTTTCACAATTCTCGCTAATAGGCTGCTTTAAAAAAAAAAAAAAAAGAGATTGGATCATCTCATAAGTGGGCTTAAAACCTTCCCTGGTCGAGCTGGTTCCAAACTGTGCATATGAGGGGATTGGGGCACTGGGGGCGGCACCTATCGCGGACAGACTGACACACACACTTTCGCTTTATTATTACTAGCCGCAAAGCCGCCCTCCGGGCGGACTTTTTGGCTAGCTCCTGCGGAGGGCTATTGGTGGGCCGAAGAAGGCCCACCACCTGTGTTTGGTGGGCCGAAGGCCCACCAAACACATTCACATCACCCCAAACCCATTCACTCACCCATTACCCATCACCCCCCACCCATTAACCATCACCCCCCACCCATTCACTCACCCATTACCCATCACCACACACCCATTTACTCACCCATTACCCATCAACCCCATCTATTCCCTCACCCATCATCCCACACCCATTACCATCACATTCACATCACCCCAAACCCATTCACTCACCCATTACCCATCACCCCCCACCATTCACTCACCCATTACTCATCACCACACACCCATTCACTCACCCATTACCCATCACCCCCCATCTATTCCCTCACCCATTCACTCACCCATCACCCACACCCATTACCATCACCCCACCCATTCACTCACCCATTAAACCCATCACCTACATCAAGGTTTCCTCAATTCTCGCAACCCACTTTTTTTCACAATTCTCGCTAATAGGCTGCTAAAAAAAAAAAAAAAAAAAGTGATCGGATCATCTCATAAGTGGGCTTTAAAACCTTCCCCTGGTCGAGCTGGTTCCAAAACTGTGCCATATGAGGTGATTGCGCCACGGGGGGCGGAACCTATACCACATACACAGACAGACAGACAGACAGACAGACACACTTTCGCTTATATTATTATAGATATATATACGTATATAATATAATATATATATATATATATATATATATACTAATATATATATATATATATATATATACATACATACATACATACATACATACATACATACACACACACACTCCGTGTGTGTGTGGGTACTCCGTGGTGTAGAGGAAGCACGCTCGAAAATGGATGCCCGGATATACTGTCAATGCTAAAGTGCTTCTTGTGTGATATGAGATTATTTACATGTCATGTGGAGACCATCAACCCAGCCACCCCTCAATCGTCCTTCCATTCCTTAGCACGCCTGGTTTCCATCCCCACACTATATAGTCAGCGTAAAACATAAATAATTTCCAGGACACAGTTTTGCAACTCGTGTGCGCGTGTCTGCAAGCGTGGGCAGGGAGTCAAACAAACACAGGCAGACTCTTATAATGGACCAGAGGGAAGTAATAAGCGTCACGATGTGCAAGTTGTGTTGAATGTGTTGCACGAGGCGGAGTGAGTGAGGCGAGGCGTATAATGAGGGAGGGAGTGTGCTTTAGGCACTTCTGCGAGGGTCATTGAAAGGCCACACGGCCGCCGCCAGCGCTGCCTCCCCTGATACGCTCTTTCACGGTGGCGAAACAAAACAAATGAGTATCGGTAATGGAGCGGCAAGAACATAGGAAAAGCACCAGCGTCCCTCGGACACTCCTAAAGGCGGCCATGTGGCACTGAGAGTGAAAGTCGAGGCACCGAGCGAATCCTGGTTCAGCGGGACGGAAATCAAAACACCAGACAAAGGAATATCGAGAACACGCGTTTGGCTTCACCGTCCATGGTTGTCCTTCATTTACTGTACAAATACGGTGAAATATTTAGTGGAGTGTAGACTGTGAAAAATAAACTGATATCATGCATATTGTCAGTCATTACATCATGTCAAATCATTACGACAACAGAGTCCACAATCAAAATCCTGGTCTCATTTAAAAAACGTATGAATGAACTAGGCGTTGAAGCGAGGCAACGGACTCCAGTGTTGGTGAGGTGCAGGAGACACGCGTGGGAGAGGCAGCAGCGGTGTTCCGGCCGTCAAATACACGATATACTCAATGCTTCACAGGATTGCCAGCGTAGACAATACTGCATCGCTGGCATTCATCAACAATCACATAACACATTTTCAAACTGAATCACCTCAATCGTCATTTAAATTCCCTAAACTTTCCTGTGCCAAGTATTAGTATAGCATTAACACACTTTAAAAAGCATATGTGGTAAAGTTTTTGTTTGTATATATTTCATTTTCTGAACACTCGATACTTATAACCTATTATATTCACAAGTCTCGGATAAATACTCTTTTCACTGAACCATCTCTCACCGAGTTCATTATGACGTAGTCTTCGTTCACTAAATATTCAACAAAATATTTCACTGAAACCATCCTTTCACTATAGCTTCCTTCTGACTAGGGTTTCCTTCCTGGGATCTCGGGATCCCCGGGGTCCCGGGCGAAAGTGGTTATGTTTTTTTCCCTGGGAAATTGGTTCAAATACCGGGATTCTTATTGTTGTTCCTTATCTCAGATTTGCACTTATTTTATGTTATTATCTATTAGTTTTTTTCCACAATGTTTTGGTCATTCAAGTATTTCTGTAGGTTTTGTAGAATGTGGCTTCCAAATGCCATTAACTATATAATTCTTATTCTTTTATAATAACTAACTCTGAATGCAATTCCAAATGTCTGAGTTTCTTTTATGACTAATGGAAAGAGATTAGATAATCAAAATTTGCTTATTATGTCATATTATGTAGCTACCTATTTCTGCACCCGTATGCAAGTTAATAAAGAGAACAAAGAGAACATTGCTTCAGTGTCATTATATTTATCAATTCAATTGCCTTTCAAATAATATAAAGATACTACACTAATGAAGGATGTGGGGTTCGCACTTCGCACAGCATTAGTTAGTAGAAATATTACCTGATGCGGGAAATCCCGAGATCCCGGGAAATAGCTGGTTGTCCGGAACCCCGGGATGCTAAGAAACCCTCAAAACAGGAAACCCTACTTCTGACAGTTTATGTTCGAATCAAAAAAAATAACTTTTATTTTTTTCGACAAATCTTGCTTGCAACTGATTTGTTTTGTCATCGTATCAATTTATGTAAGGATCGCGAATACTATACCCAGAGGGGCTATTCATATCCCCCTCCACATCATAAAAGCTAAACCCCCTGCCAGCGACGGTCACGCCTCTGAACACGATGGTCGAATAGACAACGCACACATATCTTTGCGGCAGAATGTGCATTTGACCATAAGTATATTTATACCTTGACTTCAATTGATAAGTGCTATGGTGCAGGAAGCAGGCCATGTGCGTTTTATCTAACTCGAGATATAAAATCCAGAGATATTTTAATGAATTTCAATAAATGGAAAATGGATAGTAGTGTATCATTAATGAAAAATAATAATGTAGGAATCGATTGCAATTACGTTAATATGTAGTAGAGGTTTTCACGCTTAGATACTTTCAACAATAAGAATATTTACATTCTCTCAATCTCTCTTTCTTAGCTCTCTCTTTAACGAAACTTAATACCAGGAACCAAACTCTACAAACAAACCTAATAATTACTCTCCAACATCAAAAATTATGTACCCTAAATTAATTTGAGTAAAGTCATCGCCGGAGGTAAATCCAAACCCTACAACCTGTAACGTTTCCTTCCTAATTGTTTAACTTCCTTCCTTCCTTCCCTGCTTTCTTCCCTCCCAGACTTCCCTAAACTCCCGTGTGTCCTTCCGCTCTATTATCTCATACTACTCCTTCCTTCCTTACACTTTAGGGTTCCTAACTTTATTTACTCCTTCCTTTCCTCCCATATATTATAATGTTCCTTTTACTCTTTGCATCATAACACACTCTCTCTCTCTCTCTCTCTCTCTCTCTCTCTCTATCTCTCTCTTCTCTCTCTCTCTCTCTCTCTCTCTCTCTCTTCTCTCTCTCTCTCTACTCTCTCTCTCTCTTCTCTCTCTCTCTCTTATTTATAATATAGTATATAGATACTATAATAGAGAGAGGATGAGAGAGGAGAGAGAGAGAGACGAGAGAGCAGAGAGAGAGAGAGATAAACAAACACTCATACGAGCTGCTGTTATCAAGTACAATCAATTCGTCGTCCCTGTTGCTACTAGGACTGAGACCTGCGTTAATTCCTTCCATGATATACAAGAATGTGGAACTGCCTGATGAAGCAGACACATCTTCACTCTAACCTCGTCACTACAGACGTTCATGAGTGCTGTGAAGCCTGGATAAAAACAGCTCTATTTTTAAGTCACTATACAAGCCTGTTGTCATTACATGGTGTAATGGCTAGTGCGCCTAGTTACGAATTTGCGGGCCTGGTTCGAATCGGTCAAGGACACATCGGTGGCCAGCCCATCCAGCTTTTCTTCCTCCCTTCAGGGATTGTTAAATGGGTACCTGGGGAAAACTTGGGAAAGGTAGCTGTGGTAACGCTGATGTCACACTAGTCCTGTGTCCTGTTGTTGGCGGGTTGTCGGGTTGTCACCCACATCAAGCTCAAGAGCTAATGGCTAAGGGCTAATGCCCTTAATGAGGGTCTAAGGGCCTAATTGCCCTTTCGTGTGTGGGAGAACGCCGGACCAAAGGCTTCACCGACAGCATCCGCTGGGTGACTCCCAACTCAAGATCAAGATCAATATCATGCGAAGGAGATCACCACCGAGGTCACGCGCAGCATAGCGTATGCTCCCATCGTTCCTACATGTAAGCCGTATGATGTATAAGTATATATCAGTTCAATTGGTAGTGTAATATAGAAATGTTAAATAATAAGAATAGTAACACATATGTATGTTAAGCTAGGAATAATCTTACATTCATCTTGTGAAGTCAAGGATAGTTACAGCAGTCCAGCTGAAGCTCCTGGTTCTGAAAATGTTAATAGCACACACACACACACACACACACACACACACACACACACACACACACACACACACACACACACACACACACTATATACACACACACACACACACACACACACACACACACACCACACACACACAACACACAGAAAGGAAACCAAGGAAACCAAATATTCGCCACTGAACTGAATACCTGCCTTGCATTGTAAACTCAACAATTAGAGGAAAAATAGAAATGAATTTAGAGGAAAACAATGAGGGAATTAAGATAACGAACTAAACTGGATTTCGGCATAAGGTTTATTTGGAGGAGCCTACTTGNCTGTTGGGTTGTGGGTACTCCGTGGTGTAGGGAAGCCGCTAAAAGGATCCCCGGATATATGTCAAGCTAAAGTGCTTTTGGTGTTTGAGATTTTTTTACATGTCTGTGGAGACCATCAACCAGCCACCTCAATCGTCCTTCCATTCCTTAGCACGCCTGGTTTCCATCCCACACTATATAGTCAGCGTAAAACATAAATAATTCCAGGACACAGTTTGCAACTAGTTTGTGCGCGTGTCTGCAAGCGTGGGCAGGGGAGTCAAACACAAACACAGGCAGACTCTTATAATGGACCAGAGGGAAGTAATAAGCGTCACGATGTGCAAGTTGTGTGAATGTGTTGCACGAGGCGGAGGAGTGAGGCGAGGCGTATAATGAGGGAGGGAGTGTGCTTTAGGCACTTCTGCGAGGGTCATTGAAAGGCCACACGGCCGCCGCCAGCGCTGCCATCCCTGATACGCTCTTTCACGGTGGCGAAACAAAACAAATGAGTATCGGTAATGGAGCGGCAAGAACATAGGAAAAAGCACCAGCGTCCCTCGGACACTCCTAAAGGCGGCCATGTGGCACTGAGAGTGAAAGTCGAGGCACCGAGCGAATCCTGGTTCAGCGGGACGGAAATCAAAACACCAGACAAAGGAATATCGAGAACACGCGTTTGGCTTCACCGTCCATGGTTGTCCTTCATTACTGTACAAATACGGTGAAATATTTAGTGGAGTGAGACTGTGAAAAATAAACGATATCATGCATATTGTCAGTCATTACATCATGTCAAATCATTACGACAACAGAGTCCACAATCAAAATCCTGGTTCATTTCAAAACGTATGAATGAACTAGGCGTTGAAGCGAGGCAACGGACTCCAGTGTTGGTGAGGTGCAGGAGACACGCGTGGGAGAGCAGCAGCGGTGTTCCGGCCGTCAAATACACGATATACTCAATGCTTCACAGGATGCCAGCGTAGACAATACTGCATCGCTGGCATTCATCAACAATCACATAACACATTTCAAACTGAACACACTCAATCGTCATTAAATTCCCTAAACTTTCCTGTGCCAAGTATTAGTATAGCATTAACACACTTTAAAAGCATATGTGGTAAAGTTTGTTGTATGATATATTCATTTCTGAACACTCGATACTTATAACCTATATATCACAAGTCTCGGATAAATACTCTTTTCACTGAACCATCTCTTCACCGAGTTCATTATGACGTAGTCTTCGTTCACTAAATATTCAACAAAATATTTCACTGAACCATCCTTCACTATAGCTTCCTTCTGACTAGGGTTTCTCTGGGATCTCGGGATCCCGGGATCCCGGGCGAAAGTGGTATGTTTTTTTCCTGGGAAATTGGTTCAAATACCGGGATTCTTATTGTTGTTCCTTATCTCAGATTTGCACTTATTTTATGTTATTATCTATTAGTTTTTTCCACAAGTTTTGGTCATTCAAGTATTTCTGTAGGTTTTTGTAGAATGTGGCTTCCAAATGCCATTAACTATATAATCTTATTCTTTATAATAACTAACTCTGAATGCAATTCCAAATGTCTGAGTTTCTTTTATGGACTAATGGAAAGAGATTAGATAATCAAAATTTGCTTATTATGTCATATTATGTAGCTACCTATTTCTGCACCCGTATGCAAGTTAATAAAGAGAACAAAGGAAACATTGCTCAGTGTCATTATATTTATCAATTCAATTGCCTTTCAAATAATATAAAGATACTACACTAATGAAGGATGTGGGGTTCGCACTTCGCACAGCATTAGTTAGTAGAAATATGTACCTGATGCGGAAATCCCGAGATCCCGGGAAATATGCTGGTTGTCCGGAATCCCGGGATGCTAAGAAACCCTCAAAACAGGAAACCCTACTTCTGACAGTTTATTGTTCGAATCAAAATAAATAACATTATGTTTTCGACAAATCTTGCTTGCAACTGCATTTGTGTTGTCATCGTATCAATTTTATCGTAAGGATCGCGAATCACTATACCCAGAGGGGCTCTTCATATCTCCTCCACATCACTACACGCTGAACCCCTGCCAGCGACGGTCACGCCTCTGAACACGATGGTCGAATAGACAACGCACAACATACTTTGCGGCAGAATGTGCATTTGACCATAAGTATATTTATACCTTGACTTCAATTGATAAGTGCTATGGTGCAGGAAGCAGGCCATGTGCGTTTTATCATAACTCGAGATATAAAATCCAGAGATATTTTAATGAATTTCAATAAATGGAAAATGGATAGTAGTGTATCATAATGAAAAAATAATAATGTAGGATCGATTGCAATTACGTTAATATGTAGTAGAGGTTTCACGCTTAGATACTTTCAACAATAAGAATATTACATTCTCTCAATCTCTCTTTCTTAGCTCTCTCTTTAACGAAACTTAATACAGGAACCAAACTCTATCAAACTAAACCTAATAATTACTCTCCAACCATCAAAAATTATGTACCCTAAATTAATTGAGTAAAGTCATCGCCGGAGGTAAATCCAAACCCTACAACCTGTAACTGTTTCCTTCCTAATTGTTTAACTTCCTTCCTCCTTCCCTGCTTTCTTCCCTCCCAGATCCCTAAACTCCCGTGTGTCCTTCCCGCTCTATTATCTCATACTACTCCTTTCCTTCCTTACACTTTAGGGTTCCTAACTTTATTTACTCCTTCTTCCTCCCATATATTATAATGTTCCTTTTTACTCTTTGCATCATTAACACCACTCTCTCTCTCTCTCTCTCTCTCTCTCTCTCTCTCTCCTCTCTCTCTCTCTCTCTCTCTCTCTCTCTCTCTTCTCTATATATCATATATCTATATTTACTATATATATATACTATATATAGCGAGAGAGAGAGAAGAGAGACGAGAGAGAGAGAGGAGAGAGAGAGAGAGAGACGAGAGAGAGAGAGAGAGAGGAGAGATAAACAAACACTCCATACGAGCTGCTGTTATCAAGTACAATCAATTCGTCGTCCCTGTTGCTACTAGGACTGAGACCTGCGTTAATTCCTTCCATGATATACAAGAATGTGGAACTGCCTGATGAAGCAGACACATCTTCACTCTACCTCGTCACTACAGACGTTCATGAGTGCTGTGAACGCCTGGATAAAAAAGCTCTATTTTTAAGTCACTATACAAGCCTGTTGTCTCATTTACATGGTGTAATGGCTAGTGCGCCTAGTTACGAATTTGCGGGCCCTGGTTCGAATCCGGTCAAGGACACATCGGTGGCCAGCCCATCCAGCTTTTCTTCCCCCCTTTCAGGGATTGTTAAATGGGTACCGGGGGGAAACTTGGGAAAGGTAGCTGTGGTAACGCTGATGTCACACTAGTCCTGTGTCCTGTTGTTGGCGGGTTGTCGGGTTGTCACCCACATCAAGCTCAAGAGCTAATGGCTAAGGGCTAATGCCCTTAATGAGGGTCTAAGGGCCTAATGCCCTTTCGTGTGTGGGAGAACGCCGGACCAAAGGCTTCACCGACAGCATCCGCTGGGTGACTCCCAACTAAAGATCAAGATCAATATCATGCGAAGGAGATCACCACCGAGGTCACGCGCAGCATAGCGTATGCTCCATCGTTTCCTACATGTAAGCCGTATGATGTATAAGTATATATCAGTTCAATTGGTAGTGTAAATAGAAATGTTAATAATAAGAATAGTAACACAATGTATGTTAAGCTAGGAATAATTTACATATCATTCTTGTGAAGTCAAGGATAGTTATCAGCAGTCCAGCTGAAGCTCCTGGTTCTGAAAATGTTAATAGCACACACACACACACACACACACACACACAACACACACACACACACACACACACACACACAACACACATATATACACACACACACACACACACACACACACACACACACACACACACACAAAAACACACAGAAAGGAAACCAAGGAAACCAAATATTCGCCACTGAACTGAATATCCTTGCATTGTAAACCAAAATTATGATGAAAAATAACACTGCAATTTAGAGGAAAACACAATGAGAATTAAGCAATAAACTGCAACCTAATCTGGGTATATTCGGTCATTAAGGTATTATTGTGAGAAGAGCAAAGTGTGGAGGATAGAGGGGAAGGAAGGCTGGATAAGAGAGAGAGAGAGAGAGAGAGAGAGAGAGAGAGAGATTGATTGATTGATGATTGATTGATTGATTGATTGATTGATTGTTTTATTGACCTTAAATATATAGTACAAGAAACATAATACATTAGAATTTTACAGGCCGGGTTCATGAGCGTGAGCTCCTATATGAACCCAAATGCAAATTATGGTAAGTGAACTAAATGGTAGCAAAACAAGCCGCCTAAGAAAAAAAAAAAAAAAAAAAACACTGAGCTATGCTATGCATACTGAATCCATATTATATAAATGAAAAAATAGAAAAATAAAGTAAAAAATTTACAATAGAAAACTTCCAGATATGCAAACATAACATATGCACATACACGTATGCACACACATTGGCTACAAAATACATACACATACATACGTAAATATCTCTAACACTAATAACTCTTGCACGCATACACATTACACGAAAAAATATATATATATATATAAATATATATGTATAAAAAACATATGCAAGAATATGATACACACTAACACACTTTATGGAAACTGGCACTGACTAAGATATTTATAGTATAATGAGGACATACTTCTATTCATATTTACTCAATAAATTATATTTAACCCGAGTTTTGAAACTATATTTGGATGGAGCATTACGCATGTCTATAGCTAGACTGTTCCATAGCATGGCGCCTCTGAACAACACACTCTGCTGGGCGTGGGAAGTCCTATACAGGGGAACTCTGAGGTCGTTCCCCCCTCCTTGTTACCGTCTGGTGGGCTATGGGTGTGAAGCCAATGTTTATGGGACATGTATTGATGGAGTTGTAGACTAGAACACCTGACTGCAAAAATATTATGTCGTGAATTTTCAGGATTTGTGTTCATGAAAAGGGGACCTGTGTGCTGTAAACGAGGAACATTTAACATTGTGCGTAGTAGTTTATTTTGCTGCAAAAATAGGGTGTCAATGTATGTGGAGTAAGCCCTCCAGATGGATGGCAGATGGCAGAGCAATACAGTAAATTTGGGTAAACAATTGCAGAGTACATTTCTTTAAACAAGTTACATCAAGTTGCCCTCTGATTTTATAAAATATTCCTATCATTTTAGATATTTTGTTTTTATTTCCTCGATTTCCATAATAATTATTATCAATAATAATGCCTAAAAATTTTGCTTCATTACCTGGGTTAATAAAACATTGTATTTTTTATCTGCACAGAGGTTTCTTTAGTCATTAATGGGTGGGATACCATAAAGTGAGTCTTGTCAGTATTTAAAGTTAACTTATTACTTTGTATCCATTTGTATAAGAGATTTGATTCAGTGTTATTGTGACTGATAGATTAACAAGGTTTGTGTCGTTAAGAAATATACAGGTGTCATCTGCAAATAGCAAGAATTTCAACTTTCCATTGGAACGTGTTATGTCATTGATAAATATCAGAAATAGTATAGGTCCTAAAATAGATCCCTGTGGCACTCCATAACATATGCTTCTCGTAGATGATGATTTATTATTAAATGTAGTATATGTTTTCGATTTCCTAAATAACTCTTAAACCATTGATGGCTGGACCCGGATTCCATACATATTTAGTTTTTCAAGTAGAATATCATGTGGGATAGTGTCAAAGGCTTTAGAGAAATCACAAAAGACAGTTAAATGAAATTGTTTTGAATCCATGGCGTCGTAGATGTGTTGACATAGGTTTTGTATTGCAAGTTCACAGGAATATTTTGGTCGAAATCCAAACTGGTGCTTAGATAGTATTGTATTCTCAGAGAGGTAATTAAATAATCTAGTTGACATAATTTTTCGAAAATTTTACTAAATGCTGGCAATATTTATATGGGTCTAGAGAGAGAGAGAGAGAGAGAGAGAGGAGAGAGAGAGAGGGGAGAGAGAGAGAGAGAGAGAGAGAGAGAGAGAGAGAGAGAGAGAGAGAGAGAGATATCAAAACAAAAAATGGGTTAACAGGCAGAGCAATAACAATTAAACAATATACAGCTGTCAGTCTCTCTAAGCCATGGATAAATAATTTTGGACTAAAACTGCTTCTCAAGGACGAGGCTTGGCAGTGGCATTTTGTGGTTGCTGATTCAAAGAAAGGTTTCTCGCATAAATTATGACCGTGGCTCGTAAATTATCACCTACATATATATCTAACCACTGTAACTTAATTGTGACATCATAATATGCACTGGCCGTCTGTCTGCCTTGCATCCCTTGGGTGGTGCTTTTTGGCATCGTCACCAGGCGGTGAAAGTCGGGATGCCGCACTCACCACTCATGGTGTTATAGCACTGGATATATTATATGTAGTATGTGTATGATGAAAACATATGTTAGCAGCATGTATTCATGTTGGAGGTGTATGTACGTGTGTCTGCCTCTTTCAGCAACACATCTGTTATTGTGTTGCTCGGACAGACACTACCTCCTTGATAATGTTGACATGACATAATCGTGTTGTTCCGCTGCTGCTTGCATTCTTGAGAATGCATAGTCATGTGTTTTGTGTGTGGGCTGTGGTTAATTGTCATTTATCTTAGATGATAAGCAATGCACACAGGGACAGACACAATTAACGTTGGGTGTGTTTGCATCATCGCCGTGTGAACAGCGAGCGGATCTTCTCATTCCACGCACTCAGTAGTTCCGGTATAAACAACTGTTCAAGAAAGAAACCTTTCCTTTATAAGACGCGGCGGAGGGCCGGAAAGTCAGAAGAGGGGGAGACGCGATACCTGGCGTCCTAAGCTAAGACTCCATATGAGTCTGAGTGTGTGCTCACTCATCTGTGAGTGAGTGAGTACTTGTTACGATATTAATTGTTCTGGCCTGTCTATTAAGACTTAAGCTTCTTTGGCCCCTTGTAAAGAAACCCGTGACTTTGTATTATAAACATAACCTTATAAGTGTAATATATATATATATATATTATATATATATATATATATATATATATATATTATATATATATATATATATATATATATATATATATATATATTATATAATATATTATATATATATATATATATATATATATATATATATATATTATATATACGTATATAATACAATATATATTTATAATAATGGTATTGTCTCACTGATTCCTTGGCACTTACTTTACTTACTTACAATACTTATACGTTACTTAAATCAGCAAGCCTTACTTAAACCCGCTCGACCACTTGCAATTACTACCATATTGATGTATACCTCTGGGCAGCAAATCAAGTTACCTGCCTATCAGGAGGGCATCACTGGCAATCACCCCTACACGTCATAGACCTGTATCTTACATGGGTAGATCCCGTTACCTGTAAAATAACAAGCTTAGAAATGGGTAACAATGGCACACATCACATAAGAAAAACACCGCAAGCGCTTAGGTTTGTTTTATGGCCAAATTTCGTGTGTATACTTGCCCTATTCAATTCGTGAGTCAGAAACATCAAATATACTCAATCATGAAGGTTTTTATAATGATTGCTATCATAAGACCACCTCAGAGGCAGATGTTAGCGGGCATCGCTGAAACGTCATCAATGTCCGCCTTGCCTACCAAAAACATATGGTTTCCGTTGTTAAGCTAGCACCTTAGGTTGTACACCGCTTGACTTCACCTGAGTGATGTGTGTGTCACACTGTGGTAATGTCAGGTTGCCAACTAGTTAGATGTTCCCACAATTGAGTTGCCGATTAGTTCCCACACTGATACGTTCCCACTAAATGCGTGGTGTGAGGATGAGGCCATGAAAGGGGGGTGGCTCGCTTTGGAGGCACGTGGGAGGTGCGAGGGTGCCTCGTGAAGGGCTGTTTCACTCGCCATTGGCAAGTAGAACAATTATATTTGCACTCGCCACTGGCGAGTAAGAAATAATTTTTACACGCCATGTAACTTATTTATTCCCCATGGCGAGTAAAATACTCGCAACATTCAGGCCTGGGAACTTTTTCAATGACCAAATGACTGTTTGATTAAAGGTCTGTACTCTGGGACTGAGTGCTGTGAAGTGTTGGGGAGGTGTATCCAACTCCTTTCCTGTTAATACAGGAGTGAGGCAAGAGTGTGTCCTTGCCCAATCTCTTTTCAACACTTTTATAGACTGGGTATTGGGCAAAGTTGTAGATCAAAGTGATTGTGGAGCATGCCTCGAAAACACCAAGATCACTGATCTTGTTTTTGCCGATGATGCAGTAATCTTTGCTGAGTCGCTGGAGGTCCTGGTGATGGCTCTCGAGGCGCTGCACGAGGAGGCAAAGCCCTTGGGACTTGAGGTGTCCTGGCTTAAGACCAAGGTCCAGGTGTTTGGAGGCTTACTAGATGAAACAGTACAGTCTGTTCATGCGTGCGGCGAGGACATTGAAATCTTGAAAATTTTACATACCTTGGTAACGCAGTCCATAATGACGGCGAGTCACGTCAAGAAGTCTTACGGCGGATTGGCATAGCCCACGGTGTGATGGACTCGCTCAGCAGGAGTATTTGGCATTGTCGGTACTTGTGCGGGAGGACAAAGATCCGGATATTTTCGTCACTTGTTATCCCGGCCTTACTCTATGGTTGTGAGACATGGACACTAAATAGCGACTTGAAGAGACGAATCGATGTCTTTGGTAATATGTAAGTGTCTTCGCAGAATTATGGGGTATCGCTGGGATGATTACGTGTCAAATCAGCGATTGCACTGTGAGACTGAATCGAGGCCTATTACCTGCATAGTCCGTCAGCGCCAACTTCGGTTATATGGCCATGTGGCACGCTACCCTGAAACCGATGCTTCCCATCGGGTTGTATCTGTAAGAGACAATCCGGCGTGGAGGAGGCCTAAAAGGCGTCCAAAAAGCTCATGATTGGGGCAAGATTGATGTTCTTTGTCGAGAGCTGCTTGGTATGGGAAAGGAGCCTGCATGGGGACTCGCGCGTGGTGACCCACGGGAGTAGCTTCGTAGGGTGGGCGAGGCGACGCGCCCCCGGCGTATGCCCCCAATGATTGATTGAAATGACTGCTAGTGCCCCGATCTCGATCACCGCGCAGTTCTTCTCTGCCTTGTTGTGGAGACGTGAATCGTACGCGATGGGGTGAGGTTTACTCTTTGTGTTACTGCATTAGGACAGCACCGAAACCGGTATAGCTAGCATCTTTATTGAGGATGAATGTTTTAGAGGAGTCAGGATATGCAAGGACGGGAGCAGAAGTAAGAGCCTGCTTAAGAGCAGTGAATGCTTTCTCCTGACTCTCCGACCAGTGGAATGGCACATCTTTTTAAGAAGCGAGGAGAATGGAGATGCGAGGTCGGCGTAATTTCTTATGAATCGCCTATAGTACGAACTGAGGCCTATGAAACTGTGCACTTGGTCGACATTGGTAGATGTAGGGTACTGCGTTACAACGCTGACTTTGTCTTGTGACGTCTGAATATCGCCAGCATTGATGAGATGGCCAAAAAAAGTTGTTTCCTTGCGGAGAAACGCGCATGTTGGGAGTTTAAGTTTAAGGCCAGCGTCTTGCATACGAATGAAAACTCTTCTAAGTTTCTGAAGGTGCTCTGGGACTGATTCTGAAAAGACGATTAAATCGTCAAGGTAGGATAATAGTGTATTACCCCATCAGTCAGAGACAAGAAAAAGAGTAAACAGTGGTGGATGTCTACTATAGGGTGTGTCTATCTTATCTATCTTAGGTTAAGGTCTACGTATTCGCGTGATTTCCCTATGAGGGCACACGCATGTTTCGCATGTGTGTGTGTGTGTGTCTGTGGAAGGCGCTACATTCACTGTGTGCTCACGGGATATTTGACTTTAGGTGACTGGTGACTGTTGGGTGACTGGTGACTGATGAGTGGTGAATGTTTACTGCTAGGTGACTATTGGTAACCTGCCTGAGGTAACAAACACCTATATACACGTACACACACGCACACACACACACACTTCACCTGCGTGCACGGGAACGCATCTAAGAGCTTGCACGTGAGCCCTTCTCCTTCGGCTAGGCGCTATATTCACAATGTGCTCTTGTCCAATATGTGTGTGTGTGCGCGGGTGCGTGCGTGTGTGTGTGTGTGTGGAAGGTGATATATTCACAGTATGCTATTGACCAGCATGTGCGTGTGTGTGTGTGTGCGGAAGGCGCTTTATTCACATTGTGTTCTTGACCAGTTTTTCTGTGTGTATGTGTGTGGAAGGCGCTCTCATTCTACCTGTTCTTCTATAAGTTCGTCTATCTGTCTAGATGTACATGCCATTACATATTCATTTGAGCTCCCTATGAGTAATGCCGATGCCAAAAATCATAACTTTCCTGATGACATGGGCCACTTGTCCCTGTCTATCCACTTCTTCCTTATAAACTACAACTTATATATTCAAATACACAGTGAATATCTATACCACATCACTTGAAGGGGGATTACTGGTCATCTCGCGGTAGTACGGGTAATTCAAGTTACTGTAGAGCCGCCGCTTGACAGCTGTGTTGGTCTGTAGCAGACGAGTCGGTAACGTCACAATATGGCGCCGGTCGTTTTACAGCGCACAAATTTTCCTGCACTTAAATTGGCTGTAACATTAAAAATACTGTTCACATCGAAACATCGACATCACTGCCTTACTATATGAGGCTTGAAGATTTCCAATCTATTGTTACTTCAAATAGAGTAAATGGGTCCATTCTTCTCATCCTGCTTTTGACTTTCCTTGGACTTGTTGGCTTCACATATAGTCACCGTTCTTCACTGTTTTTCATAGACATAATTATATATATAAATAATATATATATATATATATATATATAATATATAATATATATATATTAATATATATATATATATATGTAATTGGTATTCTTAGGTAGTACATCTTGACATTTCAGGTGACAAAGACACTCGTCATTCTTGGGGTTGCTTATGCGCAACATTTCGCCAAAAGACACTTGGCATCATCAGGCGAAAAATAGTTAAAAAATTAATATACTATAATGCTAAAAGCGAACATATTATATATATATATATATATATATATATATATATATTATATATATTATATAATATATATATATATATATATATATATTATATGTATAACACGGGAGGCGGTGGCCGAGTGGTTAGCGTCTTGGAGTGCTGAACTCAATGTCCCGAGTTCGAATCCTGCCGGGGGAACCTCTTTCAAGAGCTTGGTGGGGGAGCAGAAGGCCCCCGAGTTCAAGTCTCATCAAGGAACAACTATCAAAGCCATTGTCGAGTGGCCGAAACACCCAATGAAAGCTTATCCCCTGTCTGCCGATTGCGAGTGTGACGGGGGGACTCTAGGGGCTGCATGCGCCTTAACTGAAGATCTAAAACATCACAAAAAAGGGAAATCTTCACCTAAGACCACAGGTGGCACTATAAAATCCAGCCTGCCCCACCATTGGGCGAGATCTACCAACATCAAGCTCTCCATATGCCTACATAGTCCATGAGCCAAGACCCGAATTTGGGATATCGGTACCACCCGGGGTGACTAATTCTCTTAGGTGTTTTTAGCTTGCTACATGTCTCTAGTTTATGTTTTGATATGATAGCCCTTGCACACTGGTAGCTTAATGGTCTTTATCACTTCTTGAATAGACACACCCTACCGAAAATTCAAAAATTTTTTTTAAATGTCAAATTTGGGGACAGGAATGCCTAAATGTCACTAAAAGGGAAAATATTAGTAATTGTCACATTTTAATACAAGTCCTGTAAATCACACTAAGCATGCCATGGGCTTGAAACTTACTATTTGGCCAATTAATCCTCCTCCATACCCATCTACGTCAGACTCGGATCTGGACTTGTGCTACCGGCCTTCTTCAATAGCCTTGTTCTGGCAGGTCTGTAACCTGCACATGTCCGTACACTTCGGCCATTGCTGAGGCAATGCACTTAGGGAGTTCGCTGACCGCACACACTTGCAGACAGTAGCTGCATAAAAAGCATCTGGTGCTGGTGACCTCGCATCCAGTTGACAGCAGCTTGTCCTATCGTCATCCAGCGCAGTCTGTTGGGTTCGCAACAAATGGCGGCTCTGCAGACTTCCCTCCAATCGCAGCCTGGTGTTTTGCCCGTATGCATGCATGAAGGGCAGTCTTCCAAGGAGGGAGTTGATTGACTCGACTCTCCACGTCTCGCACAGAACAGCTCATACCGAAGCTGTTCACCTCAGTTGTGTGGTAGATGGCGTACATGTGCGGGTGATTCTGTAGCTTCTCAAAGATTTCCCAGGAACACTTCCCTGAGCCGGCCCATTCGTGGAAAGCTCCTGGTATGTCTTGTCCTTCAACCTGCTTGAGTGTCGTCATCTTCCCCGGGCCAGCGAATGCACTGACGGTACACAGCCTGTAAGGCATGCATACCATAAATGATCACACACGCTGCCTCCCAGTGTCGGCTCAGTGTGGTGATTCCAGGAAATGTCCGGTTCTTCGTCCCCACTTTTTGGAACAGGTGGGGGGGATCTTGGGCACATTCCGACACAGGACATGAAGTCTGTATCCTCTGCCCCGTGATGATGACGATTGTCCCCAGATTCTGCTGCTAAAGTGCATGGAGAAGAGCGTGGGGTCTGCTTTCTTGACTTGACTTAAGCTCGGGACCCTTTCCCACTGCTCTTTGGTGATCTTGAAGCAGAGCGCTCACATGTGACATACAGCTCCTTCCCCTCGAGCTTCCCTGTGCTGTGGTTTTTCCATTCTTCTACCGGAATTTGATGAATTTGCCTTGTTGGAGAAAACTACCGGAGTAACTTTCTCCCTGCGGAGTTGTGCCGGGTTTGATGTTCTTGAAATGGACCCTGTGCCTGCACTTCTGTTGGCTCGTTCTGCTCTTTGGGATGTCTCCTTGTAGACGTCAAACACAAATCAATGCGCCTGTCTTAGCACCCTCAGGGGAAACGTGATCAGTCTGTGCCTGCAAGCTGTGAAAAAGTGTTGTCGTTCCCCTTCTTTTTCTGGGACCAGGCCATCCCATCAATTTGGTAGCAGAGGGCCGGGGTCACCTCTGCAGGAGAAACTTTCCTCTCCAATCCTTGCAGGCCTTGTGTCTTGCGGAGAGCCCCATCACCGCGGGCAATGCCCTGGCAAGGCCCCAGGGGTTTAGCCAAGACATCACTCATTTTGAGCTTTCTGTTCTCAGCACAAGGAAATATCGGGCCAAATAGGTTCCTGTCAACCTCAGATAGCCCCCTTTGGGCCCAGGCCTTGTGAGCGGCCTTCATTCCTTGTTATGACGTTCTCAGTTTCGTCTTCGTCTCGTGTCATGAAACTTTTATAGTTGGCGTATCGTCTCCAGGCGCTCTTCCTTGAAGGCTTGATATGCATCCTCTCCTATTCTGTAGGCCCCTAGAAGGTTTTTTGGCAACTTCTGGTGGTGCTGTAGTCGCGGGTTGACAAACTGACAAGATCCCCTTGCTCTGCGTTGAAGGGGTTCAACCAGCTGGTCTCCATCAGTTGAACTAAAGATTGGACATCGGCCTCATCTCTTCTAATCCTGGGCATCTGTAGGTCTGGGGTGGCTGAAGTCAGTATACTTTTGGCCTACTACCATGGCCCTGAGCTGCCTCAAGTATCTGCTGCGATACTCCGATGTCAGGTAGTACCTGGCGACAGCTCCACCTTTCAGGCTGAAGCCTTTTTTTGCCCCCTGGTTCTGGGTGTCTTTGTTGATCGTCTCTTCGATGGTCTGGTCCCGGGAATCCGTTCCAAAGGGATTCTTGCTCCCGATCTGGACCGAAAAGCCACCTTGCATGAAGTGTTCATGGACCTCTGGGTGTTCAATGGGCAGTCGAGACATCATGGCATAGTAGTAGGTCAGGAATCGGGCATAGTTCACCTTGTCATGGGCCCCAAAACACCACGGTATCATCTGTCGGATTGCTCCTAGGTGAAGCTCCAGTTGCCTTCTCTGGAGGCTCGAACCCGGTCCAGCATGATCTCAACCATGTCCAGGGATGACATCCAGAATGCTGAGAGGTTGTGTTCATCTCTTAGGGTCTCAAGATAAACTTGGAAGAGCTTCAGGGGTATGTGTGCAAAGATTCACTCTCCATCAGCTCTTGAAAGGTTCCCTGAGACACATTGCTGTGGAAGCTGTTGATGTTCTTCAGTGTTCCATCCAGATTTGGGGTATGTCCCTTGAATGGTTTTCTTCTAGCCCTGGAAGGAAGCCTTTCCATGCAAGCCTCATCAGTGCTTCATTTCACGAGCTTGTGCAGTCTCACTGCTCTGTTGTACCTCCGGCCCCTCCATCACCCTGACAGATCCTTCTGCGATGACACCTGATTCCACACACAGATCTCTAAGACCTGCATCCTGAAACCTTTCCCTATGGTGGAGAGGAGATGCAGATTGTGTGGAAGACGCCCATCCTGATGATAATGTTCTTGAACTTCTCTTGTTTCCAGAGAACCTCGGCAGCTTTGGCATAGAGTGCTTGATCAAACACGCACACAATCTTGTTAAGCTGTAAGGACTGCTGATGGCATGCGTTTGCTCCAAGAAATTCATTAACGGTGGACATTTCTGTTGCGGGAGCATTGATAGTGGGGAGGTAGCTTACAGGGGTCCTGGACCACTGCAAGTCTCTGCGGATTTGATGTTGAACCCAGTCCAACTGCTGATGGACTGGTTCTCATGGTCTGACATTCGAGTAAGAAGCCAGATATGGTTCTTGGTCTTTGAATCCTGGACCTCTTTGGTAGTGTCGACATACGCAGTCTCAATCCTGGGTGGGGCCCCGCCCGCCGCCCAACATTGTATATTGGCAGAATTGATGCGGTCAGAGTGATGCTTCTTATCTTGGACTTGGTAATCTCTGGCAGGACCTTTTCTGGCACAGAGCCTGCAAACTGGAAAATGGACAGCAATGCCATTGACTCTGTGAGAAGTACCTGCTCCACTTAGTGTCTCTTCAAGTCGGTCGATTTTATCCCAGGCCAGGGTTGTGAACCACCAGGGGAGTGTTTGCTGGCAGTGGAATGTCATCCTTTGAAACATTCCAGCTTCGGATACAAAGGGCTTTTACGATCTCCTCAAACATTGAGTAGGACACACAGTGGCCCCAAAACGATTCAGAGTTCGGATCAGTTCTGTGTTTCCTGTCAAACACTTTACAGCATTGGACAGCAGTTTCGTGCTTGGGTGGCTTTGTCTTGCCACTGGTAACAGCAAAGACCAAGTCACTGCCGAAGGGTGTGGCAAAAACGTTGAGCTCTTCAGAGGGGGTTTGACACTCACACTCTCCTGTCAGCAGGGTGTTTCAGGAATTTAGTGACTGCTGCAGGAATAACATTTGATCTGTATCGGAGGCCATGGCTGACTCACATCTTGCTTATTGATCTCATTCCTCAGCGCATTCCTGCTTTGGTTAAGATATCTTCAGAGTTAGCGCTCTTGTTCTTGCAGATCTTTTGTCATTTTGTGGCTTGTCGGGCAAGGTCGTCCATTGAGAGGCTGCGTGATAGATTAGAAGCTTTCCTTTCTCATCTGGACAAGCGTAGTGATTCCCAACTCGGTTTCAATCTTTCGGCGAACATGTTTCTTTGTCGCTGGGTTTCAGTTGGATAAAACCACGGGGGCATCATGGATCTCTCAAGCCTAGATGTGAGGTTTATCATAGGCAGTACCTCTGGGTTGGGGAATAATTCAGCCTTATATACAAGAAGAGTTCCTCGAGGGCTTCTATCTCAGCCTCTTCGTAGCGTGCTCCCTCGCTTTCTTCCTGATTTTCACCTGCACCAGACCTGGCGGCCGCTGGGGAATCATCTTTTGTGAAGGTTTGTAGCACGACTGTGGTAGTGACCCTCTGCAGCAACAAGGTCTCTGCTAAGTAAACCAAGGATTCTCTGGTTGAGTTTCCTTGTTGCTGCTCTGCGGATCTTCTCATCTGCTCGTAGTCAACACACTGGATGAGTGGCTCCCTTGTCTTTGCTGCTTTTATGTACTTGCTTGACTTCTCGCAGAAGAGACATACTTTTGGCATACACCCCGCTAGTACTAGGGGCATCCCTTGATGCCCTCCTCCTGGGGTCGACGCTTGCTGATTCTATCTTTACACCCTTGGCAGGATAGAATCCCGTGACTTCTTCATTGTAAAGAGGGCTACGACATTTCCCGGGGATAATGTATGTGTGGTATTCCTCCTTCTTCAAGGCCCTGGCTGCTTTTCCCGGACTGGATCATGCTGCCCGATCTCTGCAGCCTGAGCAATGTGTTCCAGGAGTCCAAATCCTGTGGTGACACCAGAGGCATCGCTGTCATCATCAGAGCAGTGGGATATACAGTCGATCCGTGGCTCTCTTCCTCGCTGATGGTTGCATCATGCCGTCAGACAGTCAGCACACACCTGCAAAAAAAATATCACCATTAAGCATTACATGAACAAACAAACAAACACATTTACATGGAACCATTCTACATATGTTTGCTCCTTCCAATAATAAATTATCCCCAAAATATCACAAAAAAATCACCAAATATGAAATAAACCCCTAAATATGGGGAAACTTGAAATATACATAGGAATAACTCTTGTAGAGAATCAAATTAGCTACAAGAGCTGTTAAATATATTTTTCAATTTCTCCCATATTTAGGGATTTATTCCAGAAATTTTTGGGAAAATACCCAAAATTATTTTTTTTTTGGGTAAATCCGAAAAAATGAGGAAATTTGAAATACCTAAGAACAACTCTGGTAGGAATCAAATTTTACATAGGTGTCCAAAGTTCGCAACGATCGTGTGATTGATTTTAAAAAAAAATGAGGAAAAACCCCGAGCGTCACGCTGAAAATCTTTTTTATGGGTAGCACCCCCATTGCATCAAAAAATCAGACTAAGCTACCATGCGGGAAGGCTATCATATCTTAATGTATTTACAGTCAAAATCTATAAACTTTTAGTACCATTCGTGTTTAGTCACCCCAGGTGGTACCGATATCTGGCCTGGCTCATGGACTAACAGGCGCTATAGGCTACAAACGTAAAAATTTTTTTTTTTTTTTATATATACCTATATAATATATATTTATATATATTATATATATAATATATATATATATAATATATATATATATATATATATAATATCTATATATATATATATATATTATATATATATATAATCATCCAGAACACTTAAATCATTCAGTGTTATATCCTTTGTAGCTTCTTTTATGCCTCTAACTTCATTGGGAAATTTATTATTCAAATTATTCATATCTGCCTTCATCATTGCCTTCAGTGTCAGCTGTGTTATATACTTCAGTTTTTATATATAACTAGCCGCCCGGAGTTATATATAACTCCGGGCGGCCTTTTTGGCTAGCTCCTGCGGAGGGCTATTGGTGGGCCTTCGGCCCACCAAACACAGACTCTCCAGATAGCCGCTTCTAGCTTTCCTGAAATCATGGATGTAGAAATGTATGTATTAACGCCAACCCATTCACATCACCCCCAACCCATTCACTCACCCATTACCCATCACCCCCCACCCATTCACTCACCCATTAGAGCTATTGGGGGGGCCGAAGGCCCACCACCTGTGTTTGGTGGGCGAAGGCCCCACCAAAACACAGACTCTCCAGATAGCCCCTTCTAACTTTCCTGAAATCATGGATGTAGAATTGTATGTATTCCCCCACCCATTCACTCACCCATTACCCATCACCCCCCACCCATTCACTCACCCATTACCCATCACCACACACCCATTCACTCACCATTACCCATCACCCCCCATCTATTCCTCACCCATCACCCATCACCCCCAACCCATCACCCCCACCCATTCCACTCACCCATCACCCACACCCATTACCCATCACCCCACCCATTCACTCACCCATTACCCATCACCCTACATCAAGGTTTCCTCAATTCTCGCAACCCACATTTTTTTTTCACAATTCTCTCTAATAGGCTGCTAAAAAAAAAGAAGAAAAAAAGTGATCGGATCATATAATAAGTGGGCTTAAAACCTTCCCCTGGTCGAGCTGGTTCCAAAACTGTGACATATGATGGGATTCCGCCACGGGGGGCGGCACCTATCGCGGACAGACAGACACACACACACACACACACTTTCGCTTATATTATTACTAGCCGCAAAGCCGCCCTCCGGGCGGACTTTTTGGCTAGCTCCTGCGGAGGGCTATTGGTGGGCCCTTTGGCCCACCACCTGTGTTTGGTGGGCCTTCGGCCCACCAAACACAGACTCTCCAGATAGCCCCTTCTAGCTTTCTTGAAATCATGGATGTAGAAATGTATGTATTAACGCCAACCCATTCACATCACCCCCAACCCATTCACTCACTCATTACCCATCACCCCCCACCCATTCACTCACCCATTACCCATCACCCCCCACCCATTCACTCACCCATGACCCATCACCACACACCCATTCACTCACCCATTACCCATCACCCCCATCTATTCCCTCACCTATCACCCATCACCCCCCACCCATTCACTCACCCATCACCCCACACCCATTACCCATCACCCCACCCATTCACTCACCCATTACCCATCACCCTACATCAAGGTTTCCTAAATTTCCCTCGCAAACCCACTTTTTTTCACAATTCTCGCTAATGGGCTGCTAAAAAAAAAAAAAAAAAAAAAAGTGATCGGATCATCTCATAAGTGGGCTTAAAACCTTCCCCTGGTCGACCCGATTCCTAAAACTGTGCCATATGAGGGGATTGCGCCACTGGGGGCGGCACCTATCGCGGACAGACAGACACACACACGCACTTTCGCATATATTATTATAGATAGATATTTTTGAGTCAAAAATCATTAATCGTTTTGGCATCATTAGGAACCTTAATAGGCAAATATGTATAATCCAATGGGTGGCATAGACCTATGAGACGCTGTGACAAGCTTAACTTTTATCTTGTTATTTACAACCTTCTCATGATATTCAAGGATATTTTTAGCATCCAACTTTTTCTGTGGATCGCTTATCCACACAATATCAATCTTCAACATGTTACACATGCTCTCCTTTGCCTTCTTAATTTTCCGATGAGAATAGAATCCATAACCATATATAGTACAGTGGCAAGTATGAAATATTTGTTGATCAATTTAGGAAGCACAAAAGGCTATTTTATTATATTGCTTCTCCATCATACTGTTACGCATGTTTGTGTGGTTGTTGTGGTTGTGGTGGTTGTGTGGTGGGTGGTGTGGTTGTGTGTCTGTATGTATGAACTATGTGTTAAGTCAGCGGCGTCGGCCTTGGGGCACCAAGGAGCCCCAGGGGAGCGCGGTTGGCTTGTTGGGAGGAAGGAGGGGACTCAGGGGAGTGAGGTAGTGTGGAGGAGACGTCTGCCTGGATAAGGGCGTACTGTTTAGCCCCTTCCCTCCCGCGCCTGCCCCGTTGTGTTCTGCCGTTGGTGACTGTTTAAGCCTCTGCTCGTGTGGATTTACCTTTCTCGTGTGGATGTGCCTCTCGTGTGGATATACCTAGCCTTTGGATAAACTAGTGTGTGGATGTATACAGGATTTGTTGTGTGTGTCTGTCTGCCTCCTCTGCGGCTTTGTACTGTGTTAATTGTATCAGAACCTCCCTAAGTAAACCAAGAAAGGAGTGACCAGTGTTTCCTTCGTCTGTGAGTTGGGTGATAGAGACTCGTGGATAAATACAGCTCGCTTTCATTCACACACCGAGCCCCCCTTCGTATGCTTAGTACGTCAAGCAGCGGATTGTAACGCCTGTCAGCTTCACAGTGTCACCTGGTGTGTGTGGTGGGGCCATGGAGGTAGTATGGGTGGAGACGCCCTCAGCCGCGCGGTTTGAAGTCTGTGAACTGGTCAGGAACCATCTTGTTGTGGGCTAAGGCAGCCCAAAATCTACTGCCTCTTCCTCCTTCCTCCTTTCTCCCCCCTCCTCCCTTCTTTCCCCTTTCCTCCCTTTCTTCCCCCTTCCTCCTTCTCTCCTTCCTCTCTCTTCCCCCCTCCTCCCTTCTTCCTCTCTCTCCTCCTCTCCCCTTCTCTCCCTCCCTCCCTCCCTCCCCCTTCCCTCCCATCCCTCCTTCCTCGATCCTTCTCTCCTTCCCTCGATTCCTTCTCTCCTTCCCTCGATCCTTCCTCCCTTTTCTCCCTCCCGTCCCTCCCCTCTTTCCCCCCCCCCTCCTTTTTCCCTTTCCCCTTTCCTTCCCCCCTTCTCTCCCTCCCTCCAGCCGTCCCTGGGGAATTTTGTCGACGTGAAAAACTTTAATAATTAATGGGAGGGACATGCTGAAAGTCACCTAGAATAGAGGGGGCAGTGATGAAGTTGCACTTTAAGGGTTGAGTTTTTGTGGAGGGAAATAGTTTTATGTGGAGTGTTGTGCTGTGATAGCTCATACCCCAAAGTTGTCTACATCTCATGTTTACCACCAACATCGCCACTTTTTGTCCTGTCAGTTTTTTCGGTTTAGGACTGTCTTCTAAAGTCTAAAAAAATCATATGTCAGACATGCCCCGGTTCTTTAATCACTTTTTTTTAAACTAAATCAAGGCTGTAGCGGGGACTATCGCAGGTGAGATAAAAATACGCAGCCGGGCCCTTTCCCCCAATTTTTATTTAAAAAAGGGCCCCAAGAAAGGCCCTAAGATGAATAAACTAGTTTTTTAGTGGCTTAAGTCTTTCAATATAAAAAGGTTTATTTTTTGGGCATGATTTCATGTTTAATAAAATTAGTAATGAAAATAAATGTAATAGGGACCCAATATGAAATAAAAAACAATTCTGCAATAAATGTTTAGAAAATATATGGTTTGGGCATTTGTTCCGGGGGAAACCCCCCCGGATAAAGAAAGTTTAACACCACTGGTTAAGGTTTGGGATGCCAAATCCCCCATTGCAAAACCCCGCCCCCTCTCTTAAACAAAGTCAGAGAGGCTGTATAAAAAATTTTGAAGGGGGGAAAGGCAGGGGTGTTTGTAATATCAGTGGGGGAGCTCCCCCAAAGTTTGGGGGTGAGGCCATAAATCCGCGGGTTGCACTGTCCTGCCCTGCCGTGGGGCAATCAGGTCCCTTTTCCCCTGACGGGAAAAAGGGGCTTTGGTCCCTTTATCGGGAAAAGGGAAAAGGGGGGACCGCAGGACTGCAACTTACCGCGGTATTACACTGCTCAGCTTTCCCGGGGGCAAGGTCCCTTCCCCATCTTTGCTGCCCGGGAATTTTTCGCGGGTCATCGGGGAAAGCAAAAGGGGCCCTCAGCAGTCTGGGTTCACGCCGGTAAGTCAAAAACGGACCAAATCCTAGCGCTTCGGGTCCTGGTGGAACGCCGCGTGATTTTTCGCAGGGATGTTGCCCCTTATGTTGATCCCCAAGGCTTTTGACTCATGCATGAGAGTACTCTGGGATCTTCTGCGACTTCGGGGGATTCCTGAAAGGGGACTAGGGGTTAAAACTGGTCGAAATTCGGGGAAACTGAGAGTGCTTAAAAGTGTGGGAAGGGGGATCCAGTTCTTTTCCTGTGAAACGGGAGTGAGGAAAGGGTGCCGCCCTTTCCCCATCCTTTCAAGTTTGTATGGATGGGTATTGGAAAATTTTTGGAGATCAAAAAATTGTGGGGGCATCCGTGCAACCCCAAGATCACTGATCCTTTGGTTTTTTTTTTTTTTTTGGGGGGGGGGGGAGGGGCGGGAAAATCTTTGCTGAGTCGCTGAGGCCCTTGTGATGGCTCTCGGGGCCCCTGCACGGGGGAGGAAACCCTTTGGGATTTTGAGGTTCCGGGCCCAAAGCCAAAGGCCGGGTTATTTGGAGACTTACTAGTGAAGCGAAACAGTCGGTTTCAGGGCTGTGGCGAGGACTTTGAGATTTTTTGGAAATTTTTACCCCCCTTTGGGGTAGGGGCCAGTCCATAATGACGGGGGGTTCACTCAAAAAAGGTTTTACGGCGGTTTGGCCCATAGCCCCGGGTTTTATGGCTCGCTCAGGGGGAGTTTTTGGCGTTGTGGGGTCCCTTTGTGCAGGGGAAAAAGACCCGGGAATCTTAAAGTCGCTTTGATCCCTGTCTTACTCAGGGTTTGTGAGACATGGACACTAAATATACTTGAGAGACAATCAATCCCTTTTGGTAAAAAATTTTTTTCCCTTCGCAAATCAGGGGGTTTTCGCGGGGCTGATTACGTGTCAAATCAGGGGATTGAAACCGGAGACTGAATCAAACCCTATTACCTGCATAGTCCGTCAGCGCCAACTTCGGCTATATGGGCAGTGGCACGCTACCCTGAAACCGATCCTTCCCATGGGGTTGTATCTGTAAGAGACAATCCGCGGGGAGGAGGCCAAGGGGCGCCCAAAAGGCTCGTGGCTGGGGCAAGTTGATGTTTTTTTGTCGGAGCTGCTTGGTAGGGAAGGAAAGCCTGCATGGGAACTCGCGCGTGGTGACCCCGGGAGTGCGTCGTAGGGTGGCGAGGCGACGCGTCCCCCGGCGAAATGCCCCCATGATTGATTGATTGAATATATGGTTAGCAGTACCAAAATAGTATAATTTCACACACCGTGATATCATTAAATGCAAACAGTAAAAGTGAAAAGAAAGTGGGTACTCAGTCGCCAGTGCGTGACATTGCCCACAACAGTGGGGCGGACGGGGGAGAAAAGTGGCTTCAACCACTTTAACATTTTACAACTCTATAAGGGTCTTCCGAACGGCTGGACGAGTTTTGACTCACGCTGCGCACCTACGTCCCGCATCCGGGCCCACCCAAAGCCTCTCGATCTGCCTCATTCTATCAGCAGCATAGCTGAGAGGCGGTGGATCCGCTCCGAGCGCCCACGTTCATGTCCTATCATATTTTATTTCTAAGTAATATAACTACTAACTAACAATAAAAAATAATAAAAAATACTACTCCCCATACTATAGTAGTAGTAGTAGTAGTGGTTGTAGTAGTAGTAATAGTACAATAGTAGTAGTAAACTAGTAGCGTAAAAGTTCGTATAGTAGTAGTAGTTGTAAAGTAGTGTGGTAATAGTAGTAATAGTAGTGTTAGTAGTAGCAATAGCAGTGGTAGTAATACTATTCCCTTTATACCAACAATTGGTATTAAGGGACTGTTATTTACCAATAAGCAGTACTGAAAACAGCAGGGCTGTAATAAACAATACTGTACAAGGCTAAGTGGCATCGTGTTGGGGCGGGGGAGGAAGGAGGACTAGGCTGCGCCAGCTGAGTCACGTGTCGAGTCACGTTTTACATCCTCCCCCGCCCTAACACGATGCCACTTACCTTTTAACTGTATTATTTATTACATCCATGCTGTTTTCATCTACTGCTTATTTGGTAAAAAACATGCCCCTTTAATACCAATTGTGTTGTTATAAGGTAATGCATGTTCCATTACTAGTAAAGATAATGTTTAAATCATTCATAATTTCACCGAGTGGCAACCGCGAGTACACACTGTATCACTGTATCGTCACCGGGATCGCGTGACGTCACTAAGCCCCACCCCAACCTGCGCGTGGGATGACCGTTATAGACTGTGGCTTCAACTGACAACACGGCCGCGCAGCTGAGGGCCTCTCCACTCATACTTCCTCCAAGGGGCCGAGGGCGTAACAATATTATTTCCTTGAGTCTCCCTTGACACCTCGTTGTCATAGCGTGCGTGTAAAGAAATGGGAGGTCATGCACTCAGAGGAAACAGCATCCTAATCCACGCTTTACACTTCAATTTATGACATAATCAATGGGTTCCAATCAGTAGAAAACCATAGATTGTAAAAAATTAGGCACAAACACCATACACGCCGGATATAGTTTTCTGAGTGGTCCGGTTGATTGATGAAGGCGGACGCAAAAGACTTTGGCGGACGTTATGACAGCTGCCGACGTCAACACATCTCCAGGCTGCCAAAAGTCAGGACACAAAAACCTCCTTTTCCTGTGTTAGGCCACTCAGCCATAATTTGTTATATTTCTCATAAACATAGGATATTCATTTCGCTGCAATGCTGATTTAAAATTTTAACTTTTTTAGATGCCCTTTAATTCTTTGAAAATATCAGGAGCCTTTTCAGATTGAGGGTGTGCATTCGAGTAAACCCAGTGCTCAACATAGTGGTAGTTGTAATAGTAATAGTATTAGTAGTAGTGGTAGTAGTAATGGTGATGGTGGCAGTAAAAGTTGTTGTAGTAATTGTTGCGTGGTGGTGTTAGTAGTAAAATTAGTGTAGTAGTAGTAGTAGAATTAGTAACAAAAACAGCAACGCAGCATCAAAAGAAAAAGGAAGACAAATATAAACTAAAAAATCTGCACGGTTAATAATTCACAATCATACCTTACCAAATTTAAAAAAGCTGAAAATGAAAGTTTGGAACAAAAAAAATTGTTTCAAAAACTAAAACGTGAACCATACCAGTTTTCAGACTATTTTTCCAAGTCTGATGGTCCATGAAAAAAGACATTTTAGAAATTTCAAATCAGGTCCCGATCTGCTATGATCTGTGGTGCCATTGTGTCCTATTCTTCGTACTTTTCCTATATTTATTTTCTTGTTTTTTTCTCTCATTTTTCTGGTTCGTAACCCCCTTTTTGGTCTCCTCCGTCCTCTAACATCTTTTCTCGTCTTATATTTCTTTTTAAAATTATTTCGTCTATTTCCTTTCATTAAAATCCTAGAGGACCCCAGTTTTATCTCTTTTTAGCATATATTCCCGTTTTTTTCTTCATATTCCTTTCTCGTCCAATTGTTATTTTCATATTTTCATTATAATGACCACGGCATTATTAAGACAATAACATATCACAGTTTCCGCAAATTTCCTTTCCCATTTTTTTTCCTTTCCCCCACAATGAGGCATTGAGGCAACACACTAAAACAAATGGTGCAGGAAGGTGAATTTTGAAAATTTAGGGTGCAAATCCGCTTTCCCGGGGGGAAGGTGCAATTTTGCACCTCTAAAAGGGACTTTTAGGGTGCAAAAATAGCAAGGTGCAAAACTTGCACCTTTCTTGATATTTATACAAGGCGGATGGGCCAGGGAATATATTAGATATTTTTCTGTTATTATTATTATTATCATTATTATTATTATCATTACTATATTTTTTGTATTCTATTTCCTCATTTTTTACAATTCATTTAATTTAATTTAATTTTATCAATTTTTTTTTCAAAAATTATTTTTT
>JACEEZ010011127.1:151691-171691 GCA_016584305.1 Chionoecetes opilio
CTCTCCTGTTTCACAGTATCCTCCGGTGCGGGAGGGAGGGCGTCCCTCCCTGCACCTGCTGGCGGGCGGGGCGTCGCAGGCCACAGCAACGGCCGCCGCGCCTCCCGTAAGGATGCCGAGTCCTCCCAGGGCTGGCCAGCCACGGCACTCATGGCGACCAACATCATGAGGGAGTTTAGTTGTGAACCATCGTGAGATCTATATTGTTGCGGGAGAGACGTGTTTGACCTGTGTCCCTCATATTAAAGTATGATTTCGGAGGGGCAAAAAAAAAGCTTGCGTTATAGCTTGAGAACCTGCATTCCTGATCCTGACTACATTCTGAGTAACCTGTACCCCCTGTACCCACCCGTAGTTGAATATGACCAGCCAACCCACCAATCAGGGAGAGGGAGAGGAGTAGGAGGACCAATCAGGAAGCAGAGAAAAGTAAAATCTGTGATAGCACTGAGAGCAAGAACAGCACATCTCCGCCAAGGCTGGTCAATAGTCCACCTTTTATAAAATACTTAAGAAAATATTTATAGTATAATTTTATTCTCTCTCTCTCTCTCTCTCTCTCTCTCTCTCTCTCTCTCTCTCTCTCTCTCTCTATTCTCTCCCCTCCCCCTCAAAGTTTTTTCTCCTCTCCATCTCTCTCTCTCTCCTCTCTCTCTCTTCTCTCTCTCTCTCTCTCTCTCTCTCTCTCTCATCTCTCTCTCTCTCATCTCTCTCTCCTCTCTTTGGCCCACTCTCTTCTCGTATCCTCTCTCTCTCTCTCTCTCTCTCTCTCAACCACGCCCATAAGGCTCTCATCACCATTGATGTTTGTCCCGAAATATCCGTCAAAATACACAAAAAACTGGAGAAAAAAAATAAAAACAAAACAAAACAAAAACGGTTCCATATCACGAAAGAGTTGACAAAAAGCGAGAACAAAATGCTGGAAACAAAAGTGATACAGGTCAGAATGCATTTTATATACAGTCAGGTCATACATTTGCTTTTTTGGTGACTCCTCCTACAATAATATGAAGGATTACAGAAGAAAGAAGGAGGGAAGGGAAGATTAGGAGGTTGAGGGAAGTGACAAAAGAGATAACCAAGTGAAAAATAAAGGAGACAGATTCTCTAGTAATAAAACCTTGAATGTGAGAGAGAGAGAGAGAGAGAGAGAGAGAGAGAATAGAGAGAGAGGTGGGAGATGCGAGAGAGAGAGATGAGAGAGGAGGAGCAAGATCAGAGAGAGAGAGAGAGCGAGAGAGAGAGCGAGAAGCGAGAGATATAGCGAGAATCGCTTAGAGCGTTGTTAATGACGTATTAAATCTTAAAAAGAAAAAATGGCCAAGAAAAAGATGAAGACGAAAGGAAGAAGAACCGGGAACAATGAAGCCGAAAAAAGAGAAAAGGAATGAAAGGTCAAGATTTTAAATGACGAGTTAAGACAGTTAAGACACAGAAGGAAAAACTTCACTAAGGGCAAAGAAAATTATATTTTTTTGACGTTTTTGTACGCACGTTTCCTGATCCTTCCCCCTTCTCCTCTCCTCTTTTTCCTTTTTCTCTTCCTTGGTTGTCCCTGCGTCTCCTCCTCCTCATCTCCCTTTTCCCTAATGGACTTTTATGATCCTTCGCTTCTTATTTCTCTTTTTCTCCTCCTCCTCTTCCTTTCTTTTCCTCCTCTGTCCTCCTTGTTCTTTTCCTCCTCCTCTTCCTTCTTGTCCTCCTTCCTCCTCGTTCTTTCCTCCTCCTCCTCCTATACGCATGATGTATTTTTTTATTATTATATTGCATCTTGTTTTCTTAGTTTCTGATACAAGTATTGTTCGTGTCATATTATATTTTTTCCTACAATATGCTACAAGTTTTCTTATTTGTTTTGCATTCGCCCCCCCCTCGCTCTCTCTCTCTCATCTCTCGACTGCGTCTCCTCTCTCTCGTCCCTCTCTCTCTCCACTCCTCTCTCTCTCTCTCTCTCGCTCCCATCTCTCCTCTCTCTCTGTTAGAAAAAAGGATATCGTTAGTTTGCATTTCATTCCATTTTTCACGTAATTTTTTTTTTCAAGGTACATTTATTTTTCTTGCTTCGTTTGGACATGAAAAGGCGAGAATCAACTTTTGGGTGATACAGTCCCGTTGTTTTTATTTCCTCTTTACATTCTCTCCCGTTGTTACAGGTGATTTAATGTTATAATGTGAATCCCCAACTCTAGAACTAATATACACAGCACTATGAAACGTATTTCAAAGGTACATTCAAGACACTGAAAATCCTATCCTTTCCATTTAGTTTTCCTTTCCTCCTTAATTATTTCTTTTTCGTTTTCGTTTTTCGTTTGTTTTTCTTTACTTCATTTATCTTTTTTTTCTTTCTCCTCATGCTCCTCTCTTCTTCTTTAAACTTTTTCTTCTTTCCTTTCTTTTCACCACGAATGATATATGAATGCACTAAGACGAATAACAACCAAAAGTGTATGAACCAGCTAATATATAAAAGATCAAGGACTCATAAAATCCGCTGCATCAATATTCAAACATTCATACAACTTCCTATGTAGACCAAACTAAGTACATTCAAGAACTATTCAGCGAAATGGATCGTAATAAAACCAAACCCGCGTGAAAATTACTGTCACAACTTCTTTTAGACAAAGAAGTACGTCATGAAAGGAATCATAGCTAACGAAAATGGATAGTAAATAAATTAAATAACCTATAATGGATAAAGTTATAAATCCGCGTGTACAAGACTCAGTCCATTTAAGGCTGGCGGACTTCTGAACTATGATTACTGAATAGGTAGTCCGTAACCCCATTATGCCCAGAACGAATTTCAATTGTAATTTAACCACTTTTACATTGTAATTTTTATCAATTAATAAATAATTATATCAATGGCTAACTGAAATATATGCATAGAAAGATAAATAGGATAGTGTTTCCTCCACTCTGGAAGCTGTCGTTGCCAGTCGTGTATTATCAAGCAGTTCCGCGGCTATACTGCATCCATTACCATAATTCCATTATTATTTTCACTAGCGAGGGACAGACCAGTGTGCGCCTCAACAGGGGTGCTGCAAGGGCCACCTGGGAACAGCGCTCAACGGTTTCGCTACAGATACTATCACTACACAACTCTTCGTTACTTTCGGGTATTGTCTTCCTATTCATACTCGCGCTCACACATCTTCCCATCAAACCGCTCTCTTCTTAACCTCAAAGAAAATGTTTTCTCCATTCAATAAATACTAACTACAACTACCACTACCACTACAACTAATCGATACGGTGGGACTAGATACGAATTCGCACTATCATACCCATTTACTTTAACAGTGCGCGTCAGTTCTGTTTTTAAATGTATTATTGTGCTGGTCTCGACAACATTTGCTGGTACACTTGTTCCATACGATTCAACGACTCTAAAAACATTGAAATAATTTTTATGGAGATCGGTGATGCATCGTTGACCGATTGTTTTTAAACCTTATTTCTTGGTGTCACTTTGCGTTGAAAGCTCGAATAGGTTCTCTTGATTAATGAAATCAAAACCTTTTTAGGATCTTTAAAAGTTTCTAATCAGTCCCCACGGATTCTAACGTCCTTTAAGGAAAAACATATTAAGTTTCCTCCCGCAGGCTCTCTCATAGATAATTTTCGCAGATGGAATTGTTTGGTTGCTCTTCTTTTGCACTGATTCCAATTGGCTTGATCTTTTACTAAACAGGCGACCAGAATTGAAAGGCAATTCCAAGTGCGCCTAACCAGGACGTGTCTATTGGTGTCATTACTTTCGAGTTTTATGTTCCAAAGTTACGTTTAATAAAGCCCAACATCAGATTTGCCTTTTACCTGCAGCTAGGCAATGCGGACTGGTTTTCAGATCAGTACTGATGATGACACCTAAATCCTTTTCCTGCTGCAGTTCAGTTTTAACGAGTTATTTTGCATTTGATAGTTACATTTGATGTTATCGTTTGCCTATTATGCATTCCTTTACATTTCTTTGATTGGGTGAATTTTAATAGCCATTTATATCATCCACTCTGATAGTTTGTCGAGATCATTTGTATGAGTTTCGCATTTTTCTCTATAATATATGCTTTACCGCCTAATTTTTGTGGTCTCTGCAAATTTCGATATTTTAGATTACAAGTCCGGCAGTCAGGTCGTTGATATATATCAAAAAAGAGTATGGCCACAAGCCGAGCCCATGAAGCACCCAACTAGTAAACATCTAACCAATCAGATGCCTTCGCCATTGATTTACTACCCTTGTTTTACGATTTGAAAGCCAATCGCCAATCCTGAACATACTTGCTTCTCCTAAGCCATGTGCCCTTAGCTTGGTCAACATCGCTTATGGGAACTGTATCAAGGCTTTCTGAAAATCAGGTATATTACATCCTAGGGAATTTTAGCGTCCCAGTTTGAATAAATGACATTAAAAATAGCCAGTAGGTTTTTTAAGCAGGATCTCTTATTTCGAATCAAATGCTTTGAGTTAGGATTGAGTTCTTTTTCATCGAGAAAAGACACGATTTTATCCCGCAATATTTTCTCAAATAGTTTAACAATCACGATGTTAGCACTAAATTGGAGGCCGATATTCACTTTGGCGAGGCTCTTACTCCCTTTCTTGAATATCGGTGGTAAGCATTGCTAATTTCCACATACTAGGAACATTTTTGTCACTTAGCGATTTCTTGAAAATAATCTTTAATGGGAGCGAAAGTTGCTGTGACATTGCGGAAGTAGTCGCGGCGAGATTTCGGTCCACCCCACACGGAATTTTGCTGGGTCAAGTTTCAGCAAATACTTTTGATATTTTCGTCTACTGTTTATCTTCCTATTACCAGTCCTTATTCCTTCGAGTCCGCATACATTTTTACCTGGTTCTGTAATGGAGTTTCGTCCTTCTTTTAATAATACCGCATTAAGTATTCATTGAGTACGAACGGGCCATACTCTTATTACATTTATCAAGATATTATTAGTATATCTTGTCAGTGGACCAATACTTGTTTTTGAACGTTTTTCTACTTCGAACGTATGAAAGAACCTTTTCGGTTTTGATTTGGAATTCCCTTTGCAATTTTTTCTTCATACTCACTGCTTTTTAGACTTAATTAGTCCTTTGCAGCGGACGTTTGACGTCCATTGTATTCACTATAATCGCAGTCTGCATTTGATCGTTTGGAAACTTTATACGCTCGCGCTTTCTTCTGCCAATGATATTGTTGGATCTCATTATTCATCCAACTGGGTCTGTTTCATGTTATTCAATCACAACGTTTTAAACAAAACTTACAAACATTGGACTTTGTTTTTCCACCACCGATTGGAGTTTATTTGTGATACATTACAACTGTTTTCCGGCCGTTAATTACCATTTAGTATGTCATCCATTCACTTCGCATTAGTACCCTGCTGATCTTCGTGAAATCTGCTTTATTATAATTTGGGACTATTAACCGATTTTTCCTGTGATGTCTATATTGCAATTTATATGCCGCATCTGATTAGCCTGTGATCACTTTTTGCCAAATGTCACCTATATCGCAGTAATCAATCAGCTCATGGGTCGTAGTGAAAATAAATCTAGATACTATTATCCCTTTAGGCTCACGCCCATCTGTTTTAAATATACTTCGTTTCACCATATCAAGCAATCGCATACCTTTCTCTATCAGCAGAATTTATTAGTTCCCGTTTATACTAGGTATGTAAAAATCTCCACAAATAATTGTTAATCGTTTATTATTGTTCCCAACTGACTTTATCTCGTCATACAGGAGGCAATTCGACTTCCGCAATATAGATTTGGGAGGCGATATATTGTCCCAATAGTTAGCAATTACCGTTTTAGCTTTTTTTGCGTAAACTGATTCCTAATGATCTTTTGTTTACTTTATCGATTTCGATTGCTTGCAATTTCTTTTAATTAAATAATGCCACCTCCACCGCCTTTAATGCGTGCGACAATTTAGGAATGTCACTTATAGCCTGGATACTGGCTCTTTCCGCTAATAAATGTTTATCCTTTTGTGTTTGCCCAACTCTCAGTGATACTGACAATAATAATGAGAATATAGATAATGCTATAAAATAATAATGATAATGATGATCATTCCATAATGATCATCAAATAATATGATAATGATGAATAATAATCCTATACTACTACTAATAATAATAACATGGGAAAATATTAATCAATACTATACTTCATCACCCCACACACACACACACACGCACGCGACGCACGCACACACGCACACACGCGCACACAACACACGCACACGCCACCCACACACACCACACCACACAACACAACACACACAACACACACACACTTTCTCCTGCCAGCTGGTTGGCAGGTTAAATCTCTCTGCCGCTGCGTAAATCTTCGTAATTATTTATTCACTTGTGTCTCTATTTGTTCAATCTTCCGTTTTCACGTGTTTGTGATAAATTTCATATATACTATAGCGTATGCTATATATACACTAAATACGTAAGTAGAAGTAGTGCATGTGTTCCGCCATTAAGCAGTCAAGGCTAAGGTTCCCCAGAGTTGGTGCAACCCGCTTGACCACCGATCCAGACCCTCACTACAGCCCACGACTTGGTTCACATGACACTACTTAATCATTGTTTTGTTTACCTCCCAACCAGTTAGGTGAGTTACTAGTCACATCCAGAGGCTCTCCAGAAATAGGAAGGAGCATATAGTTTAGTGGCGAGGGAGGAATAGAAGTTTCGGTTTTGAAGTTGGGGTGTCAAAATCTATCTTCCTTGCATTACTGAGTAGGCGCCTCCATAGCTCATTGTAAAGTGATAGCTGTTTCTAAGCCAACACTTATGTTCTAATCCACGGTCAATATATACAATTTTATTTTGTTGACATTTTTTTTTATGGAATCCTTAATTTGTATGAATATTAATCTTTTCACCTTCTATTTTGTAAGCGTTCATTTAATATGTGTTTCTTATTTTACATCAAATTCAATTACATTCAATTATGTGATGTTTAGCTTACTTTTGTCGCTTACCTTAACTAAATGTTTCTTTGTTGGTGTGCACAGGGTGGGCTGTGGATGAGCGCGCGTCACAGGGCTGAGGGCGACAGTAGAATAACACTAGTAACTATAATACAGGTAAAAGTAACAGGTAAAAATAAAACATATAATGTAACTCTAATACACAACCTGGAACTTTATTCATTTTACATGTATTGCATCATTGCAAAGAAATTGACAAATTGAACCAACTAACGCATAATGAGGAGAGAGGAAAAAACCGTTCGCAGGAAAGTAAAGTTCCAGAGAAGTGTTCCAGTCCCTCTCCTCACACGCCTGTCAGTCCCATTTCACAACACATAGATGATGTAAGAAAGCAAAAAACAGACATTCACAATTCTAATGTTAATGGATCGTAGACAAATATTTATTCTCGTATGTTCTTATTACATGAATATGTTTGTTGTTTGTTGCTGTCTGTAATTCCTCTAATAGCAGCCTTCCATGACGGCCTCCACCTGCCTCGCTCTTCTCCCTCGAAAATAATCATCCGAGCACCTGATCCCTTTATCTACTATCTGATTAATGCATCCTGTTCAAATCCCGCTTGGCAGCTGCAGTACGGACAACAAATTAGTCATATTGTCTACAAACAACATCTGCTTAGTGGCACAGGACGTGCATTTACAGACATGAACTTTTTCGAGAGAGACATTTTGTAACCAAAGCAGAGATACATCTTCGACACTATTCATGGGACCAACCTCAAGACATTCAATCTTTGAAACCGATAAGAGTAACAGTGAAATGAGTGAACAGAACACAGCAAGAAGAAACATGGCAAGACGCAAAAATCTTTGAACGCGCCGGGTACGAGAACTATGACCATGCGTTTTTTAATTGATTTTGACTGGGTTGAGAATATCTTACCTGTTTGATGGGATGGGTTTATGAAGAAACATAACAACAGTGACCTGTGTACCGATTTAGAGAAAACATTTAAACAAACCAGACTACGTACAACCCACCAAGTGACGCCACTTAACCCCTTCACGCCAGATTTCTCCTTGCTATATGAAAAATCGCATGTTGTAAGCGCCATAAAAATTACGAAATAGTAGCTGAATATACCAATTGACTAGTGGAAAGGAGACAAACAGGTCATGATTTATAAAATAGTTCCCTATATTCACGTAAAAACGTCTAGTGGTAGCCAAATTACAATGGAAATTTACGTTCATGTGCCTCAGAGTAATACAACACACCATATTTATATTCATATTCATAATTCATATTCATCACATCAATCATCCACATTGTGTCATGGGAGGCCTACGCCTCATGTGTTTATCAAAGTTGGAGACATGTGAGAATTTTGACTCTCATTTACTAGTATCCCACAATATGGAATTTGCAGGGATCCAGAGCGCAATTGACTTGTCTTTTGACACATATATGGATGGCTCATTTAAAGAAAGTGGAGAGGATCAGGAGACGTACCTGTAATCCATCGACCTGAAATGAAGTGAACGCAGAGATACAGTTGCCGTGATTGGATCCTTCTGGGCATTCGGCCACGAAACCAGAATCCAAAGTACAAGGGCAACCTCGAAAACTTTATCTAGAAATCCAAAACCAATGAAAAAATGTTGTGGGTTCAGCTCGATGGGTCTCTCCAATGATAGTGAACCATTCAGGCAATACAATAAATGGGCTACAGCTTTTCCTGAATTAGATCGCAGCATAGAAGCTGATGTAGGATCCTCCTCCATGCTCTCCATGCAGTCTGTAAGTGGGGCAAACAAGGGTCATTGATGCTGTCTAATGATACAAACGTCATGTCCTTGGGTAAATTACTGATCTCCTAAGAGCCATGTTCAAAAGAAAATGTGGATTAGAGCTGATGTGGAAATACTTCCAGATATATTCCTCTTCATATCTTGGCTGAGAGGCTAGGCACGTGAAACTTAGCAAAGTACTTGTGAGCCTGCATCTCTCACAGGTTGTGATTCAATGGCAAAGTACTTGTAAGCAACTTGCATCATCTCACAGGTTGTGATTCAACACATACTTGTAGCACTTGGGGGCAATCATCTCACAGGTTGTGATTCCACAAAGTACTGTGTAGCACTGCTGCATCATCTCACAAAGGTTGTGATTCACAAAGTAATTGTAGCACTGCATCATCTCACAGGTTTGTGATTTCACAAGTACTTGTAGCACTGCATCATCTCAATCATCTTCACAGGTTTGTGATTCAAGCAAAGTACTTGAGCACTGCATCATCTCACGGTTGTGATTCAACAAAGTACTTTGTAGCAACTGCGATCATCTCACAGGTTGTGATTCAACAAAAGTACTTGTAGCACTGGCATTCATCTCAACAGGTTGTGATTCACAAGAAAATTTCGGCACAATAGCGCTGGACATGAAAGCCAATCCGTGTCACTACCCCAAACTTCGGAAAGCACCACAATGAGAATTGACTTTCATTGATAGAAGGGTTTCTGGTTATATGTTACAAGGTATGGACCCATGGAGGTAGAATATAGGGGAGGGGCCGAGACGTTGACCAGTGAGGTTCCATTCTGTCGGCGGCCGGGCGGCCATACAACGACTGGGCAGAAAAGAGGTGGTAGGAGCCGCTCCCTTGCCTGAGCTGACGCCACCCTGCCGCCCTGCCATTCATTCCATTCAGCATACAAGGTACCTGGCTGGATGGGACGTGTTAATGGTGTGGTGAAAAAAGAAGAAAGATTGCCTGTTTTCCTGTGCTGTCATATGTTCTTAGGGACCCCCCCCCCTGTTTTTTTTGTTTTGTTATTCCCCTGCACTGAGAACCTTGCTCTGACTCTGCATTTATATCTCCCCACACATACCTTTATTTGGAAAAGTATTTCCACACATGTTTGCCACACCCTGAACTATTAAGAAATGGTATCAATGCGTTGATGGTGAACCAGGTTTTACACAGCCTTGCAGCCTTCTTTATTCAGCCCCTGAAGTTAGGGCTGACATGGCAGCTTAGGAAGGAAAGCCTGCATTGTGTTCATTAATCATGGATGAAATGGCTGTAATACAACGGTTGAATGGGGACGGAAAAATATTTTCATGGCTATGTTTACATGGGGACTGAAATTGATGACGATATTCTCCCCATAGCTAAGATGCTCTAACATTAATGGTTGTTTCAGTGAATGGTATGTTGAAGTTGCCGGTTGGATATTTTCTAATTGCAGGCTTGGGTGCTGCGGAGTTTAGAGCAAAACTTATCACGCAATGTTAAGAAAGCTGCATTCTACAGGCGTCACAGTTTATATCTTTAACTTGTGACGGCGCAGCTCCAATATAGCCATGAGCAATAATCTTGGGTTTAGTTTTTGCCATTTGACACCATTGAATCAACTTTTCAACACCCAGTGCAGAGCAGCCAGTGTGTGTGCTTCTAGATCCTTGTCACATGTTGAAACTTGTCCAGAAACTGTTTGTTGGTGTAAAAAGGTATTGGTCGCTGCGAGTGGAAATTTAGTGAAGTTGGCCTATCATTTGAAAAGTGCATGAACTTCAATCCCCGAACAGCTTCCTTTAGGGAATAAAGTTGAGAGCTGCACAGTGAACCTCACTAATCTGGTAAGAGCGGGCTGGGAGGCACCTCCAGTTATATACTACCTCCTGGTCCCGTCCTTTCCCCGCAGCCTCCGCGGCGGGGCTATCGCTCCCTCTACTGCCGCTGCTCCCCTGCCTCTGTCCCGTCCTTCCCGCGTCTCCTCGGCGGGGCTCTCCTCCTCTGACCCGCTGGGTCCCCTCCTCTGTCCAGTCCTTCCCCGCGGCCCTCCTCGGCGGGGCTCCCTCCCTGACCCGCTCTGCTGCTCTCCTCCTCTTCCCCCGTCCTTTCCCCGCGGCCTCCACTCCTCGGCGGGGCTCTCCTCCTCTGTCCCGCTGGTCCCCTCCTCTGTCCCGTCCTTCCCCGCGGCCTCCTCGGCGGGCTCTCCTCCTCTGACCCACTGCTCCCCTCCTCTGTCCCGTCCTTCCCCCGCCTCCTCGGCGGGGCTCCTCCTCCTCTGACTCCGCTGCTCCCTCTCCTCTGTCCCGTCCTTCTCCCCGCGGCCGTCCTCGGCGGGGCTCGTCTCCTCTGACCCCTGCTCCCCTCCTCTTCCCGTTCCTTCCCGCACCTCCTCGGCGGGGCTCTCCTACCTCTGACCCCTGCCTCCGCCTCCTCTGTCCCGTCCTTCCGCCGCGGCCTCCTCGGCGTGGAGGGCTCTCCTTCCTCTGACGCCCGTGCTCCCCTCCTCTGTCCCCGTCCTTCCCGCGGTCTCCTCGGCGGGGCTCTCCTCCTCTGACCCGCTGCTCCCCTCCTCTGTCCCGTCCTTCCCCGCGGCCTCATCGGCGGGGCTCTCCTCCTCTCTGACCCGCTGCTCCCCTCCTCTGTCCCGTCCTCCCCGCGGCCTCCTCGGCGGGGCTCTCCCTCCTCTGACCCCGCTGCTCCCCATCCCTGTCCCGTCCTTCCCCGCGGCCTACCTGGGCGGGGCTCTCCTCCTCTGACACCCTGCTCCCTCCTCGGTCCCGTCCCTTCCCGAGGCGCTCCTCGGCGGGGCTCTCCCCTCTGACCCGCTGCTTCCCCTCCCTGTCCCGTCCGTCCCCGCAGCTCCTCGGCGGGGCTCTCCTCCTCTTGACCCGCTGCTCCCCTCCTCTGTCCCGTCCTTTCCATCCCCGCGGGCCATCCTCGGCGGGGCTCTCATTCTTCGGCCTCTGACCCGCTGCTCCCCTCTCTCTGTCCCGTCCTTCCGCCGCGGCCTCCTCGGCGGGGCTCTCCGCCTCTGACCCGCTGCTCCCTCCTCTGTCCTGCCCGTCCTTTCCCCGCGGCCTCCTCGCGGGGCTCATCCTCCATCTGTATTTTTGCACGATATTTCAGCTTTATTAATTGACTGTAATTACGGAATAACTTAACCGCGGCCAATGCATCTCATCCTAGGTCTCCTCCCACCATTTATTCTTTTATTCACAACTCTGTTCGTTCACTCGCCACGACACTATTACATTACGTTGGGTATTCCAGTTTTTTTCCACTAGTTACCGTAAATAAGTCTGTGTAATTGTAGGAGACTTGTTTGGGCTAAGTTAAAATGGTACTTCTTTGTGGGTACTCATTTATTTATAAGTCCCAATAAGGAACTTAGATTATTACAACCAAAATATAGTGGCCAGCCAGTGAGGTGTCACCGGCGGAGCTCCTTTGAGTATGAGCGTCTTGGTTGGTATCGGGTCCGAGGAGTTATTTGTCCCTTCGTTCACGGCCGTTCTCCACTAGCTCTTCCCCGGTTCCTCCTCTCGTCCATCTGACGTTGACATAATGCTAGCCACACAGGCTGACATTACAACCTATTGTTCTGTGCTTCCTACTTGCTTAAGCTAACAAATTGTTTACTGTTCTTGGTTCTCCGGTAAACCCCGGAAAGATATCCATATAATATAGTATACATTCATATATACTAAATCATGTTTATGACGTTCCTAAAATATCCTGTTCTTTGATGTAAGTTACATGGAATATCTGTATGAGTTATAAATACTAGTTATAATTGTTAATAATAGTTGTAATTCAATAGTAATAGTATGCAAGTTATTATATTGTTAGAAGTGATTACGACTGACTACGTATCTTTTATCAATATTTACTCATTCCTTCTTCACTCCATTTTACCCACCCCCCTTTCCACCCTCCCCTCGCCGTTACGAAAAAGTTGTGGGTACATAGCCAAGACTACCTTATTGTTCTTAATTCTATTTGTTTTGATTGTGCCTTTCCCTCTTTCACTGGATATATTTTCCTCTCTCTGCTCTCTCTCTCTCTCTTACTCTCTCTCCTCTCATCTCTCTCCTCTCTCTCCGGTCTTCTCTGTCTCTCTCCTCTCTCTTCTCGTCATTCTCTCTCTCTCTCTGAAATTGGTTTGATAATGTATTTGCCTTCATAACAATCTCAACCTCTGCACCCCCTTATATATAAAAAAGTTTCAGTACGTAAAAGATCATATATCATAATACTAACTGAAAGATTGTAGATGTTTTTTTTAAACTAATCAACAATAAAACAATAATAAATAGTACAATGATGCGCCATATGAATAACAGTTATAGCATGGATACATACCAACATATAGGAACAAAAAATAATTCTGTGATTTGTATTGGGGTCAATAAAAAAATACATAACAATTGATATGTCATTATTTAGGAGGAGTGAGCTTTATTGATCATTATAATTAGCGGATCAGCAACCATATGAATAGAGGGTTGAAGAAAATAGAAAGATTTCTTATTTGATAGCAACCACTTGCCTCTGCTGAAAGATTTGGGTGGCTTCTTAGAACGAGAAGAGAGAGAAGAGAGAGAGCGAGAGAGAGAGAGAGCGAGATAGAGAGAGAGAGAGAGAGAGAGAGAGAGAGAGAGAGAGAGAAGAGAGAGAGAGAGAGAGAGAGAGAGAGAGAGAAAAAAATATGAGGATGTGGGTCCCGAGTCCCGTATAGTAGGAGACAATTTGGCCTGGTCTCCTTTTCACAACTCTAGCCTCTGTTTGCCTCTTAGAGACAGGTACAGATTATACGCCGAGGAGTTGTGACCTCTAAAACCCGGCATGAGCCTGAGGGGGCAAGCCTTCACTTCCATGTGTGTGTGTGTGTGGATTGTTTGTATGTACGTGTTGTATTGGATGTTTGTGTGTGTGTGGTGTGGTGTGTGTGGGTGTGTGTTGTGTGTGTGTAATTTGTGCGTGTTGTGTGTGTATGTGGTGTATGTGTGTGTGTAAACCCTAGCCGCTAAGATCAGAAATGGTCTCGCCAAGCCAGCAGTGTTATCAGGCGTACGGGATTGAGAGAAAAAAATATATGTACACACACGTAGGTTCATTTTGAATGGATAGTGAAGGGAATTGCGCCTCTAGCTACCCAAAGTTCTATTCTTCTCAACTCCAAGCTCACCTCGACTCGCGTCACCACCATCCTCATCTTGGAACCCACCGCCGCTAACTCCAAGCTCTTCTTTTTTACAAAAAATGATCCTTAATATTGCGACCCTAGGTGTTTGACAAGATTCTTGGTGTGTAAAAGAAGTCAGGATGAACGCTCTAATGGATTGGCATTGAGATTGTTCTGAGAGTCCTCACCAATGGCCTCAGCATCCCCATGAAGACTTCCTGAAGGCAATCGCGTGCGCTCAGGTACGGCAGATGCGAGCCCAGCGAGCCAGGAAGACTTCTGGGCTGGCCCTAGCGTTAAGACTAAGATTCAGATGAAGCAGAATCGCCAGCATAGGAAAGATGGGAAAAAGAGGCGAGCCCGTGTTTGGATTCCCAGCCAAAAGGACCAAGACCTCCCGCCCCTGGGCGAGGAGGTGACAGTAGGCCGCGAGGAGCCCGACCTCACTCATATCCTGAGGAGATGAACCTGCAGGCAGTAAACTGCGAATCTGAGTAGGACGAGGAATGAAGTAACAGCAGGAGCTATGGCAAGATTGATCAGGTGGACGAATGGCTGCGAAATACTGCTGCTTCGATGAGCAGACCTGGAGCGCCGGCATGGAGGGCGTTTTGCAGCCTCCTCTGACGTGCCGCAACACCAAGGTTTGGCAAACCTGAATCCTCACCGTCCGTAACTTTGTGCTGGAGGAGCCGATTTACACCACGCCGCTGCAGAATTCCTGGCTCGGAAAAGTGTGTGGGGCCCATCACCGCCTGACGGGCTGCAGAAGGCACAGGAAGAGGTAGTGGCGCGCTGGGCCTTCCAGCGCAATGGTGGTGCACACGTGCGCACATCATCAAGGCTGTTCCTGCTACGCACGTACTTTTCCGTGTGCAGGGCCGCGCGCGAATGCACAGGAGGGCGGTGATACGTAAGTGCACTACCGCCATGCAGGGGCATCCATTCCAACCCGCTACTTCAAGAGGGGCTGGACAAGCTTGGTCCCTCTTATAGAAGTCAAGGATAAGGAAATGTTTGAAAACAGCATGAAGAGAGTGATGACGATACCGACGATGGACGAGCGAACGATGGACTCAATGGTGAAGATTCTGATGAATGCGTTGGTGAGAGCGATAGTTTCCTGGAAGTGAAGGAGCTGAAGAAAGCAACGGGACTGAAGAAGAAGGGGATTAAGCTGATGAAGCCGAAAAGGAATAGAATGAAAACAATAAGAAGAGGAGGAGGAACGGCGGAGAGTATGGTGAAGCATTTCTTTAGCGCGTTGTCTCGCGACCACGCCTGAGGACCCGAGGTTTGGTGAGCGCGGTGGAGCGATCTACAGAGGAAGCAAGACGGTACAGGAGTCTTTGAGGAGGGGCGAGAAGGGCGAGGGGCACGAGGCGAGTGAACATAGCGCAGCCATCCCCTGGATGGCTTTCCAAGACAGCGCCTCGCTGGAATGCAGAGCAGAACATTGACTCCAGCGAACGAGGAGAACAACACGTAGGAGTATTACATCCCCGACGACAAATCCACGAGGGTCTTGAGTACTCCACGAACGAGAGAAAAGTACTGCAAACCTCTCAGACGCCGGACGAGGCCGAAGAGAAGGACGTGTTCTCTTTCTCCTGCTGCGGGGACAGTTGTCAGTGCTCCGTGGGCCACAACGCTGTACCACGAAGACTGGAGTCAGGCAGCTGGCATGGAACCGTGGAATGGATGGCCAGGAAGGAGAGCAGTACTTCAGGAGAGGAGATTGAGTCGTCTGTGTGCCAGAGTTGATTATGAGCAAGTGATGAAAGCGTGTGGTGGCCTTACTTGAGTCCTCATGCCTATTATCCCTCGCAGAGCGAGCACGAAGACAGTGACTCGGCTGAAGCAGAATGAGAACAGAGAGGGTGGACTTCTCAGCGTGGTGAAAAGACTTGTTGCGGATTTCAGCAACAGTACCGGTACGAGGAGGCGGAGTATGAGACATGTGGCAGGCTGTAGGCAGGATTGGGAGGCGCTTCCTGTGGGAAAGGATTGGTGGCTGGCGCCAAGAACGAATAGAAATACAGCCGAAAATTCCACGCGGCATGCTGCCTTGTTCCCGAAAATGAACGTTCCGGTCTCGAGCAAGAAAGTGAGACATTCCTGGAACATTTCATGCAGAAGGCCCTCAGCCGGAAGACTTCGTAAGTAGTATGAAGACGGGTGTGTCCGGCGGAACTTTGCGCTGTTCGGAATACTGAGGCGGCCGGGCCAAGGGCTTGGACGTTCCCGAAGTGGCTGTGCCTGGAGACGGACAGACAGCCAGTGTGGGCAGTCTCTGAGGCGGCAGAAGGGCCTACCTGAAAGCCACTTCCTCAAGACGGAGATGGAGGCTCATCTTTACTGTGTATACGCAAGAGTGTCAGTAACTTGTTATAGAGGCTCTTTAGCCCAGGCGGCGGTCGAAGAGGCTGCGTCAAAAAACGATACTTAACGGTCCAAGATTGTGAATTTTTTTGGATGGTTGCACCTTGCGCCGCTTGGAAATACCTGTACGATCACGTGTTCACCTAGTATGCCGGAGGGCCAAGGAGAGGATTGGTCGCACTGCTACACCGTATAAAACCTCGCTTCTTGTTGTGATGGAGACAGTGGCCAAGAAGGCAAGGACAGCCAGGGCATGCTTTTCCCACTGGGTCAGCCGAGCAATATTTTTGTCCACAAGCTTTCAAGGCTACGTGGAAGCCTCGTTCAATTCATTGACGAAGATTACAAGTTCTATTGTGAAGTCGAAGAAAAACGGGCCCGCCGCGGGAAGTGGTTTGAAAAAACTGAGAAGCATAGCGAGAAGAAAAAGAAAATATTTGTCTGTCGCAAAAATAACTTACGAGAGTTTGGACGCAGGAATTCCTGGAGCAGAAACACAATGGCTTTGAAGATGAATTACCGAGCACGAGCTTTATAGTCTGTTTCACCAGCTGTACCCTATGGATGATTGGCTTGATTCACCTCTCCGCAAGAAAAGAAGAAATGCAGCTGGTTCGTCGCGTAATAAGAAGCAGCTGCACCTTCGTCAAGATTACGTCAACATGGTGATGAAAAGGCAAAGCACGAACAAGGTTTTGGAAAAGCATGAACAAGTTTTTGGTATCAGAGTTCTGCCGACGAGCCATCATCCTGAAGGTAACCGACATCCAGACGCAGGAGAGCGAGTGTGTGCAAAGCGACTGTTGGTGGGCACACGAGAACCTCCGAGTATCAGGCTGTGTGAAGCCACAGGTGGACGACGAGGGAGTCCCCTTGAGAAAGACGGCTTGAAGGGACTTGACTGGGACGACTCGAGTGACGAGGAAGACGACGACAACCTGATTGGAATTGGTTTGGAATCAAATTCTTATAATGATGAAGAAGCAATGTTGAGGGAAGAGGAGCAGGAGCGAAAGGCGGCGGAAGGAGAGGGAGGCCACTGTGTAGCGCCTAAGCCTAAGCAAGATTTCCGTGAACTCCATGCGCAGTACTCTACCGTCAAGGATTGCAAACCAAACAGAACACGGTGCAGGAATGTACCCCACCTGCCTGCCCTTCGAATACAGGCCTTGGGAAGCTCTGTCACACCACGCCATCTTGGACAGATTCGTCAGGCATCTCATCAGCAGCGTCAAATCCCGCGGTTACAGCGGCTGAAGTATAGACTTTCCAGAGGAAATACGTCGGCTTTGGCACTACCAAAACCAGGGTGTTTTCAAGACAATTAAGTGCTCGAATAAGCTGAGAAAACTCTATATCAAGAAGCAAAAGAAAGCCTGATAGAACCAACGAAAACACGTTACGAAGAAAACTGATATCGTAGTGGCCAAGAAGGAGAAATCCAGGCTGATGACGAAATGGCCAGAGGAGCAAGAAAATAAAACTGAAGGCGTGGCCAGTGTGTAGAAAAAAACCCGAGAAAGGAAGGTTCACTAACAAACTACAGAAAATGGTGGCAAGAAGTTGATGAAAGAAATATTCGGGAAGATGAAGAACCGAGGAAAGGCCAAAGCTAAAGTATCAAAAATAGGAAATTTGCGAGAATAAAAATATAAGAACAGACATATAAGGAACGGAAGGGACCAGAGGGGAGAAAGTTTGGAAGCATGATGAAAAAATGCGCGTGTAGATGTCAGATTAACAGAGTCAGGATGTGAGCATTGAGGAGGAACACAAGTCCAATGTTTGGACATGGATAAATGGCAACTGATAGGGAGAGGGATGACAACAAAATAAACTGATGGGGAAGGTATAAGGGAAAGAAAGAAAGAAGAAAAAAAAAAAAGGATGGACAAAAAAAAGGACAAAAAAAGGAGAAAAAAAATCTCCATCCCTAAAAAAAAAAAAAAAAAAGCGACAAAAATGTCTCCATCCTTAAAAAAAAAAAGCTATAAATAGTCTCCATCCTAAAACAAACAAAAAAGGAAGTGACAAAAATAGTTCCATCCCTATAAACAAAAAAATAAAAAAAAACTCCATGTACTGTCTTACTTTCATTAAACATCTATAATAATATAAGCGAAAGTGTGTCTGTCTTTTGTCTGTCTGTCTGTCTGTCTTTTTGTCTGTCTGTGTGTGTGTGGGGTTTTGTGGTATAGGTTCCCCCCCCCGTGGCGCAATCCCCTAATATGGCACATTTTTGGAACGGGTTGACCAGGGAAGGTCATAAGCCTACTTATGAGATGATTCGATCACTTTTTTTTTTTTTTTTTTTTTAGCAGCCTAATTAGCGATAATTGTAAAAAAAAAAAGTGGGTTGCCGAAAATTTGAGGAAACCTTGATGTAGGGTGAGGGGTAATGGTTGAGTGAATGGGGGGGGTGATGGGTAATGGGTGGGGTGATGGGTGAGTGAATGGGTGGGGGGTGATGGGTTGGGGGTGATGGGTGATGGGTGAGGGAATAGGTGGGGGGTAATGGGTATGGTAAATATAAGCGAAAGTGTGTCTGTCTGTCTGTGGGTTTTGGTGTGTGTGTTGTATGTGTGGTGTCTGGTATAGGTCCCGCCCCCGGGGCGCAATCACCTCATATGGCACATTTTTGGAACCGTTTTTACCAGGGAAGGTTTAAGCCCAATTATGAGATGATCCGATCACCTTTTTTTTTTTTTTAGCAGCTATTATCGATAATCGTGAAAAAAAAAAGTGGTTGCGAGATATTGAGGAAACCGTGAGTAGGGTGATGGTAATGGTGAGTGATGGGTGGGGTGATGGTCAGGGTGTTGGGGTGATGGGTGGTGAATGGGTGGGGGTGATGGGTTGGGGTTGATGGGTGATGGTGAGGGAATAGTTGGGGGGTGAGGGTAAATGTAAATATAAGCGAAAGTGTGGTCTGTCCGCCTGTCTGTCTGTGTGTGTGTGTGGTGTGTGTGTGTGTGTGTGTGTGTGTGTGTGTGTGTTGTGTGTGTGTTGTGTGTGTGTGTGGTCTGGTATAGGTCCGCCCCCCGTGGCGCATCACCGCTCAATGGCACATTTTTGGACCCGTGTGACCAGTGTGATGTTTTTAGCCCAATTTAAATGATCGGATCAACTTTTTTTGTTTTTTTTTAGCAGCCTATTAGCGATAATTGTGAAAAAAAAGGTGTTGCGAGAATTGAGGAAAGTATGTATGTGTGTAGGGTGATGGGTAATGGGATTGAGGAATGTAGGGGTGGTGGGTAAAAAATGGATGGGGGGGGGTTTTTTTTGGAGGAAATGGTGGGGTGGATGGTAATGGGTGTGGTTGATGGGTGGATTGAATTGGTGTGGGTGATGGGTATTGGGGTGATGGGTGAGGAATAGGTGTGGGTGATGGGTAATGGTGAGTGAATGGGTGTGTTGTGATGGATAATGGGTGAGTGAATGGGTGGGGGGGTTGATGGGTATGGTGAGTGAATGGGTGGGGGGTGATGGGTAATGGGTGAGTGAATGGGTGGGGGGACTACATACATTTCTTACTCCATGATTTCAGGAAAGTTATAAGGGGCTACCTGGAGAGTCCGTGTTTGGTGGTGCCTTTTGGCCCCCAAACACAGTGGTGGGCCGAAGGCCCACCACAATGCCTCACCGC
>JACEEZ010011127.1:174191-177044 GCA_016584305.1 Chionoecetes opilio
TTATATATCTCTATATATATATATAATTCTAATACTATATATATATATATATATATAATATATATATATATATATATATATATATATCTCTATTTAATGATCTTTATATTATTATATATTATATAATAAAATATATTATATATATATATATATATATACTATATATTATATATAATATATACATATATATTATATATTATACTTCTATACTATATATAATCTATATACTAATATTATATATATATATACTTATATATATATATACGAATTAATTCATATATAATTTATATAACATATATATAATATATATACATATATTATATATATATATATATATATATCATATATATATCATATCTATATAATATATATATTTTGTACTATATACTATATATTATATATATTATATATACTATATTTATATATATATATTTTATATATTATAATATATATATCTTATTTTTAAAATATATATTTTATATATATATATTTATATATTATCTATTATATATATACTATTAATATATATATATATATATTAGAGAGAGAGAGAAGAGAGAGAGAGAGGAGAGGAGAGAGAGAGAGAGAGAGAAGAGAGACCTCCATGCCATCATAGCTACAATATGACCTCCATGGCAGCACTGACCACCGAGAGTCTCCCCGGGGTTTAAAAAAACGCTCTCGGACTCACATTTTTTCCCGGGAAGCCTCGGGGTATGTTTCCAGCCTTGTCATCGCCCTGCTCCCCCCCCCAGCCCCAAATCCTCGCCCCCGCCACCTCGCCGCCACACACAGGGGAAGAAGGCACACTATTTCCGCCCTGCCGCGTTTTGGGCCGCCCGACTTGATGTGTGTGTCGGGCGCAGACCTTCCACAACAGCCAAAGAATGGTGTTTTGTTATCAGGATGCGGTTCCTCTATGTAGGGATGATGGTTGTAAATTTGTTTTGCCTGTAATAAGTATGGCAGCAACACTTAAGGAAAAGGAAAACAGTATAAAAATATGCAAAAGTTTGCCCTATTATCCTAAGTACAAAGCTCTGATTCAGATACCTTTTACTCAACTGAGAAATGCCGTCGAAAAAAACCGAAAATCGTATCTTTGTTGTTTTTCCCTTTGTTCCCCCAGTCCTTTAACTCACGAACCCCCCGAAGGACGAGGATGAATAAACACCAAAAGTAGTTCTAGTCCGTAAGCTTCAAAAACTGTTTTAAAATGCCATGAAAAGGATGGAAGGCTAGACCTAAAGGGCAAACTGAGTAACCTGCTTCTTTTCCCTAAGCTTCATAGCTCAGGGGATTAGAGCGCTGGTCTAGTAAACCAGAGGCCGGGAGTTCAATTCTCCCTGAGGCAAACTGAGATACCGATACCGCTTTTAAAGGGATACAATAAAGGAGATGTAGGAAAAATACTACTAATGTAGCAGGAACTACTACTGTAGGTCTCACGGCCTCTTGTAGCTTCCTTTTTTCTTATGTTTTTTTTGTAACCGACCGAACGAACGAACGATTGCAATCTACGCAGGGGACATGGCCACCTTTCAAAGCGGGCAAATATAGAATGTGAAAATAAATCTAAAAAGTTTAAGATGTAAAGATTATTAAGGACAGAAACAAAAACAGGGATGGATGAAATACCCTTACCTATTCCTGCATCCCCACTGACTGAAACATGAGAACAACTGTATGTTAAGGGAATGCAGGAATGGCTAATATACACTATATTTCATACATCCCATTTTCTTGTTTTCTATCCTTTTTCCATCCATACATCGTGAACATTTTTTAAAATCATTTCTTTAATAATAGTTTCCCAACAAATGCACAATGTCACAGAGAAGACAAGGTACTTAAATAAAATATAATAGTGGGGGGGGGGGAAAAAGAGAGAGAGAGAGAGAGAGAGAGAGAGAGAGAGAGAGAGGGGGGGGGGAGAAAAGAGAGAGAGAGACGAGAGAGAGAGAGAGAGAGAGAGAGAGAGAGAGAGAGAGAGAGAGAGAGAAACCCCCCCTGGGAAACTCGTACAACACACCCTTTGGACTAGCCAAACCTCAACTCAATTTTAAATTATGCCAACAATAACGATGATGCCCAGAAATTTAATTGCTATTAATTATACTGAGTTGTAGTTATTTATTCAAATATAAGATAATGCTTATGAAAGTAGCCCGTACATGGAGTTTTTTTTTTTTTTTTTTTTTAAGGATGGAACTATTTTGTCATCCTTTTTGTTTTGTTTTAGGGATGGAGACTATTTTTGTCTTTTTTTAAAGGGATGGGGGACTTTTTTTGTCATGCTTTTTTTTTTTTTTTTTAGGGATGGAGATTTTTTTTCATTTTTTGTCCTTTTTTTTTTTTTTTCAATCCCCCTTTTTTTTTTTTCTTTTTTTTTCTTCCTTCAAACCCTTCCCCTCAATTATTTGTTGTCATCCCTCCCCCCTATCAGTTCCATTATTCATGTCCAACATTGACTTGTGTTCCTCCTCAATACTCCACATCCTACTGCGTTAATCTGATCTATCTTACACGCCATTTTTTCATCGCTTTTCCCCAAAATTTTTCCTCCTCCTTTTTTTCCGTCCTTACTGCTGTTCTTATATTTTTCTCTCTCAAATTTTCCATTTTTGGGTACTTTAGCTTTGCCTTTCCTCGGTTCTTCATCTTCCCCGATTTTCTTTTTCACCACGTCTTGCCGCCATTTTCTAGTTTTTTAGTAACATCCTTTTCCTCGGTTTTCTACACACTCCACGCTTCCAGTTTAATTTTCTTGCTCCTTCCATTCGCACACCATTTTTTTGGCCACTCCAAACAGTTTTTTTGACTGCGGCCCAGCCTTCTTCGCTTCTTTTAAAT
>JACEEZ010011129.1:0-12323 GCA_016584305.1 Chionoecetes opilio
CAAATGCAAGCTCTAGGGAAAGATAGGGGCCAGGAATAATAAACGTTTTCCGTCCAAAAAACGATACAGTCGACTATTACCATTTTTCGAATACTTACACACATGAAGTTAGGAATGGGCCGGAAATTCGCGGTAGTGAGTGTCCTCCCAGGCTTAGGGATCGGGATCACCACCGCCACACCCCAGCTACTTGGGAAGGTTCCTTCAATCCAGATCCTATTATAGATGCTCAACAAGAAACTAGAGCCTCATCTCTTAGATGACAGAGTCATCGCATATGGTACATCATCTTGGCCTGGGGAAGTGTCAGCGCAAACTTCATGGCTTGACATAGCTCACGAGGTGTAAAAAGAACATTGTAAGATTTCCCGCCTCTGGATGAAAAATTTATGCCTCTCTGTTCTTGTCGCAGTCTGTCCCTAGCACTTGGAGACGCAAGGTCTGTCTGCGCCACTGACACAAAATGGGAAGCAATGGGAAGCAATTTCCTCTGCTACAGTCAAGGGATCTGCCACAGGGTCTCCATAATGATAGAACTGGAGGGGAGGATGGGATAAACTTCCCCTTCATTTTCCTCACTCTTTGCCAAACCTGGACACGGGGTAGATGCACAGATCGTACTTATATAAGCCCTCCAAGAGGAGTGACGAGCCTCTTTCATAACCCGTCGGTATCTAGCTCTTGACCTGTGAAAAAATATTTTAAAACCTTAACCATAAAGTATACCTAACCTAACCTTATAGGTTTTAATAAAACCTAACCAAACCTTATAGGTTTTAATAAAACCTAACCTAACCTTAACCTTAGGTTAGGTTAGGTATACTTAGTGGTTAAGGTTAGGTTAAGTTTCATTAAAACCTATAAGGTTAGGCTACGGTTAGGTTTGGTATGTTCTATTCAATCACTTCCCGGTTATCTGAGACCCTGACAAATTTTTTTCTTGTCAAGTTTTAGTGCTTTTTCTGATGGAAATTCAGTGTGTTTAATGAAAAGGGCGACCATAACATTCGGTGAAGAATTTTTTTTATTGTACGAAAACTATTGCTTTCCGGAAAATAAAATTATCTCCATTAGAAAAAGCACTATTTTTGGGCAGGACAAATTTGTCAGTGTCTCTGAAAATGACCGCGAAGTCCTCGTCCATTATTACCATAACCTGATTAAATGTGTAAATTGGGTCCTGTAATATTAAGAATTGGAAGACTCGCCGCCGGCGGCGAGAGTCCCGATCGCAACAGTTCCAGGTACGGGCAGGTGCAGTGTGGGTGCTCAATGTGACCTCTGTCGTAACGAATTGAGTTTTTTGTTTTTTTCTGACTTTTTATATTTCTGTAAGTTAAGGATATTGGATAAGACGCCGATTAGCTTGTATTTGATATTTTGAGATCTGACCGGTGAGAGTGGACCAGAAGTGTGAGTGGATACACTCTAAACCCGAAAGTACTCATAGCACCTACCCACGAAAAACGCCGTACGAGTACCATTTGTCTAATGTGACCTACTTACGGAACGCATTGATCAGGAAACGGCAGATTTAGAGAGGCTTGCGACCCCGTGACTGCGAGGATTCAGACGGCTTCCTGACGAAGAAATAACATTGTTGTCTTTACTATTTAGTAGGCATGCCATGCTCGTACTAGTAGTGCAGCTTGCCTCTGACAGAGAACGCCAGCCCTTGAGGACAGGGGACGAGACTGGCCATAGGACAAACGGGCATTGGAGGGCTGGTCGTGATGCGAGGGGCCGGTCTGAGAGAGAAAACAGGTACAATTTTTAGAGGTCTAAAGAGTGACAGCAAGATAAGAGCTGAAAGAAAAGTCTATGCTATTAAGGACACGGCATAGACAACGAACGTGAGGACGAGGGGCGTGAGGGGAGCAGTCAGACTTACTGACGAAGAATAATGGGGTAACAGATAGAGGCAGAGTTGATAAGATGAGGTAGAGAGACGGAAAGAACGAGATAGGAAAACAGGGAAGAGGACGAGAGGATAGAGATCGAGAGGTAGTAGAGAAAAGAGAACAATTTAGTAGAGAGAGGACGAGAGAGATGGGGAGATGAGACAGAGAAAGAGATAGAGAGAGAGGAGAGAGAAGAGAGAGATGAAGAGAGAGAGAGAGAGACGAGAGAGAGAGGAGAGAGAGAGAGAGAAGAGAGAGAGAGAGAGGAGAGAGAGAGAGTCACTCAGCTGAGAAAGAATGAGGTGACAACTGACGAGAGAGCGGAGAAATCAACAGCTCTCGAGTAATTGTACGCGAAACACTCTCGACACGAGTCCAACACTATTCAAGATTCTCAAAAGAGTCGTCCAAGTTGTTGTTTTCAGACTTCTTGTATTTTATATACGTTAACCGAGTATATGCAATGCACACACTGGGACGATACCTTATTTAAAATGCATTATGGGCATTGATAAGGACTAAAGCCCCATTCACATCTTCACGACTCGACAGCGACCAGTCACGACTTGCTGAGTCATGCTGTGTCGGCGCCGGTCGTCATGTGGGTCGGCATATCTCTCTCTCTCTCTCTCTCTCTCTCTCTCTCTCTCTCTTCTGAGTGTGGAAGTGAGAAGTGAAAAGTGGAGGTACTTCATTAACCAGCAGTCATAGCGTGCAGACGTGTCCAGCTATCGCTCCTGGCTTTACGAATTCACCCTAATAAGGATGGACTCAGCAACTCTACAAACTCTTCTTGCTTCTCAAGAACAATCGTATCGTGGCTTCTTGGAGATATATATGAAGCAAGTAGAGGACAAGTTGCACTCAATGCAATCAACTATCACGGACCTGATAAGAAGTCTTGAGTTTACTGAAAAGAAGGTCGAAGATTTGAAGCAAAAAGTGAAGCAGCAGGATCACGAAATCGGGTGCTGGAAAGAAACCAATGAAGAAATGAGTGAGAAACTGCAAACAAGCGACAAGCTTATCAAAGAACTAGATGACAGATGTAACTATCAAGAAGATTACAATCGACGGAACAATCTTCAGATAATGGGTATGGATGAAAGAACTGGAGGAGAAACTGGGAAAATCAGCAGCTCAAATATCAAAGTTACTCGAAGAAAAGCTCCAACTACCGAATATCCAGCTTGAACAAGCTCACCGAGTGGGACAGCGTCAGGACAGCCGTGACCGCCCAATTATAGCTCGTTTCACCAGGTTCTGCGACCGAGAAGCAGTTATGAGAAATGTTTCGAAGCTGAGAGGAACACGAATTTTCATTAACGAAGACCTATGCCGTGCTTCTCAAGATATAAGAAAGGCTCAATTGCTAATGTTAAAGCAGGCAAGGAAGTGTAAGGGAAAATTGCTATTTCCGACACACCAAGCTGACCATCAAGAACCGACTAGGTCCCAACGAGCCTCATGAAGCAGCCGAGCGAACTGTCAACGCTGGTGCAGCAGCCATCCGTACCTCAGTTCGTGGTGGCGGTGACAACGGTGGACATTAGGGTACGCCGTATAACAAATATTCTTTTCTCAACTTTGGCATGCCAATTTCCTATGTAAAATGGAATTCTAAGACGATTTTATCTGTATCCATTTTTGCATTTGAGCAATTCTTACTATGCAAAATCGCACTTTATATTGCACCCTTATCGAATAATGCTTAAATGAGTACGCAGTGTCCGGTTGGTCCTGTGTATTGCATCATGCACCAATATGAGTTCCAAATGACTAGCGTGGTAAGCTCTTTCTGATCAGTTGGTTCATCAGGCCACTACATCACAGTGTCACAGCCTCTACGTTGGCCTAGAACGTGTCCATCATGTCCTTCTTAGACCTGAAGCAGGGCATGGTCTCCCGGTGGTGGGCTCGAGCCCGGATGAGCCCGTCTCTGGCCTGCTTCCCCACCACTGCTGCCGCAGCTCTGTCACCTGCTTCACGACTCTTTCGGTGCTCTGAGTGTGGATAGAGAACTCCGGAACCTCGTACGGCTTGACCAGGATCTCTGGATCTGATCCCTGGACAGTGAACAGGTGAATGCCGGCTCGTGCACTGGCCAGGCTGCCAGCTGATCAGTGTCTGCAAGCTGGTGGCTGACAAGTTCAGCTTGGGTGTGATGCGAGGTCCTACACTGGTGTCCCCATACTTCTCGCCAGCCCTCAGCTTCAAAATTGGACGGCGAACTGCGGTCGTCCTCACTCTGACTCGCCATCAGCGAGAGGAAGACACATTCTGAGTGTGCGAACCATGCTCCTGTCCGCACGTAGAAGGTCACAAGCTGTTTGGACCTCTTCGGCTGCGACCTCATCACTCTGATCTGCGTGAGGATGTGCTTGGGGCCGTCCTCTAGTCTGTGGTGAACCTTGATGTCGTAGTAGAGTTTGAAGTACACCTAGCAGGCAGTACTGACTAGGATTTCCAGGGTGTTCAGTTCTTTGCCAGTCAGTCCATGCATCCGGTCCACATGTACACGAGCGACTGGGCTGTGGTGAGCCATCTGGAGGGGACACCTTGCCACACTTGATCTCCTACAGCTGGACGGGGAGAACGCCCGCTTCACAGCCTGGACCAGCTGGTAGGAGACCTGCTGGTCAGTGGACATGTTGACCAGGATATACTCCGGTATCTCTGCGAGATCTTCACCGCCTGGCACTCCTCTGAACTCTGTGTTGTACTGCATCTCATTCACGCTGGACAGCAGACTGCACACTGGACCCGTGAAGCCAGTGTCAGATGAGGTAGGCCCGTCGATGCTGGTGATAAGGTGGCGCAGGGGCAACTCGTTTGTGTGCAACACGATATACTCCAGAAGAGCTTGCGTCCCAGCATCTTCCCAAATGGGCGTGAGTACCACCCTTCCACCCCGTGTTGGCCCTAGTTGAGTCACCTTGCAGTACGATCAGTGAGTCGGTGGAATCGTATGTCACCAGCAGATCATAGAGAGCCTGAGCCACCTTGAACGCAGGCTTCTCAGGTGGCACCGGGTCCTCTGGTACAAAGTGCCAAAGGTACCTTCCAGATGGCTCCTCTGTCACTGACACATGCTCCTCCCTGATCAACCTTGGGTGCAGTTTCCCATAGCTGTCGGGCACCATCGCCCTGGTCTTGTCCTTCTCCATCGTAACCCAATCCAAACTTTTTGGTACCCTGGTGCTTCCCCTGGTCAAGGTCCCTGGCCGATGCCATGGCATCCTGCCTGGCCCTCCTCAGCTTGTTAGGATCGCAGACTAGGTACGACAGACATGTCTGGAGAGAGGTGGCCGTCAGCGATAAGGTCCTGGAGGAATCCAGAAGCCAAGGCAGCAGGAGCAGTGGGCGGAACATCGAACCGGATGCTTGGATGCGGAGCTGGACTTCGACCGTACGTGTTCGACCGACATAACGCCGTTTTTTTGTGACTTTTAGAGTTTGTTGATAGAACCTTAGACTTAACCAGTATCCAAGCCCTGAAGCACCTCCGTTGGTAAATATAACGTGGAAAATCTGTTGCCAGGAAAAGGTTTTACCCAAAAACGAAGGCGATTTTGTATGAAAAGTGAGCTTTCCCTGCGTCTTGCGAACTTAATGTAGGTCTTACGGCAATATCGAGGCGCTTAAGGAATAGAGTTTTTTAGCGCTCTACAACTTTGTCATCAGTGAAATTTTATCGAATCTCTAACTTAAGTGGGCTTCTCTGTGAGTTTCAAGATGGTTGTATGCTAAGCTATGTTTTGCATATAAATATAAAAGTCCATTTTTTGCATAGCAGAAGTGCGCAAAACCAAAAGTTGAAGTGGACAACCACCCTTAAAACTCAATTTTACATAATAAACACACCCTGCCAATTCGAAATAATCTATATTTCACTTTTCATTGGACACGGCCGTACCCTAGTGGACATGGAAGCTCCGGTCCATTAGCGGCCCTCCTTCTCTGGTGCCGCACCCTCGCCCTGTTGGGACTGATCCTCTGCAGACTGCGTGAGGAACAACTGGCGGTGCCCTTGGGTCTGCTGGTGACGGGTGCAAGGTATACAAGAAACCCAAAGGAAGGACCAAGCTTCACAGCGAACCAATCGTTTTCGAAAGGACAACTAACCTAAAAAGTAACTGAGCCGTACAGTTATGCTCGTATTTTTTTTTTTTTTTACTTTGTAATGACGAGGATCACACGAGGATACGAGATAAACGAGCTAACGAGGATGCATTCCTTTCACAACTTAAGGTGGAATGGGAATTTTTTAACCTTTCGACTGATGAATTTCCATAGATTCGTTTAAATGTTATAAGTAATAAATAGGTCCATCACAATAGCTTCTGATAGTGAAAGAAATTGTGTTAGAAATCTCTGAGGGTGATCTACCACTCTGAAGTTACTGTAATTCTTATTTTCTGATGATTTACGATTTTAGAACAAAAGTTATCTAATAACTTTTCCATAAAATTATTGTCCTACAATATTAGCAGCAACCTTACTTTTGAAACTTTTTTAGAACAAAGCATATGTCCATTGGGTTAAATTTGATGTTTTTGGATTTTGAAACCCCTTAAAGATGATATATGTCAAATTTTTTAGCAAAATTAAATTTACAATGCTTCTTTAAAAAAATTCTACGAAGATGGGGTTTAAAATATACCTACCAAAAGTTTCAAGGAATTTGAAAATGAGCTCGTTTAACTACCGCAAAATTATCTATTTTTCTTAAATTTCCCACCATTTAAATTTGTAATGGGATGATTATGGGCCCCCTTTGGGAAAGCTTTCCTGGTTTCTTTTTCCACTGAATACACCCGGGATTTGTTTTAAAGTTTAAATTTTATTTTTTTACATCATGGGGACTTAAATTAAATTTTTTAAGCAAAATGATAATAACTTTAAATAGTTTTTAACTTGTTTTCGTAATTCATTTTTTATATAAAATAAGAAACTAGAGACGGGAATATTTGCCTCGTAAAACCATATTGGAAAAAAATTGGGCTTAACTATAAAAAAAAAAGCGCTAATGTCACCCCATCAGCGATCATTTCCCCATTTTCAGCATTTTTTTCCCCTCAGCACGACACTTGTTACTTGTCCGTTTTGAAAAAAAATTATTGACAAGATAGCACTACGCTTTAAAAGATGTCTCAATATTAAATTGAAATTAGAATTATTTAATACAATTTAAATCAAGCTTTGATTCAATATAAAAAAACTTTGTCTCTTTACCTAAGCATTTTCCAGAAAAAACAGGTTGTATTTAAAGGAAAAAACATTTTGGGTAAAAACTTAATTAACTTCGCTTAAAAAATTCTATAAAGTATCGAAAAAGCTCGAGACTGTATAGGAAAAGGCAAAGTATAATCTGTTTACAAAATATACTAACTTCCCCTGGATTGATGACAAAGAAACAGTTTAAAACAATGCAGTGATGAAATTTTACTTTTTTAGAATATATAAAAAATAATCTTTTAAAGAAGGTTTTTCCAAAAACACTTACAATTTTGCAAAAAATATTAGTTCCTTATTTAAGAAGGGCTTTAAGTTTGTAAAGTGGGGGGCAGTTATCCAGCTTCTTTCTGTAAATACAGGGTGAGGCAAGGGTGCGCCCCTTCCCCCATCATTTTTCAACGCTTGTATGGACGGGTTTTGGAAAAGGTTGTAGATCAAGTGTTGTGGAGCATCCGCGGCAAACCAAGATCACTGACTTGTTTTTCCCGATGATGCAGTAATTTTTGCTGAGTCGCTGGGGGCCTGGTATGGCTCTCGGGCGCTGCCGGGAGGCAAGCCTTTTGGGGAGAGGTTCCTGCTAAGACCAAGGTCGGGTTTTTGGAGATTACTAGATAAGCAGTACAGTTGTTCAGCTGTGGCGGGGACTGAGATTTTGGGAAAAATTTTTTACATCCCTTGGTAGCGCGTCCAAAATGAGGGCGAGTCACGTCAAGAAGTCTTACGGGGGATTGGCATACCCCACGGTGTTATGGACCGCTCGCGGGAGTATTTGGCTTTGGGGTACCTGGGAGAAGGACAAAATCCGGATCTTAAAAGTCGCTTTGACCCCTGTCTTACTCTATGGTTGTGAACAGGGAACTAAATAGTGACTTGAAGAGACAATCAATCCCTTTGGTAATAATGTCTTCGCAAAAATCAGGGGGTATCGCTGGGATGATTACGTGTCAAATCACGATTGCACCTGGGCGGAATCGGGGCCTATTACCTGCAATTTCCTTCGCCCCAATTGGGCTTATGGCATGTGGCCCTACCTGAACCGATCCCCCCATCGGTTGTATCTTAAGAGCAATCCGGCGTGGGGAGGCCAAGGGGGGCGCCAAAAGGCTCGGGGTGGGCAATATGTTTTTGTCGAGAGCTGCGGTAGGGGAAAAGGGGCCGCGGGAAATTTGCGCGTGGGGGGCCCCCGGGAGTGGCGTCGTAGGGGGGGCGAGGGGCGCGCCCCCGGCGTATGCCCCAAAGACTGATTGATTTAAATTTTGCATGGGAATTATCGCCCATTTTATCTTTTCCAAGCCTTGAAAATATTTGAATTTTTTTTTGTAAAAAAGTGTTTTATTAATTTTCGTCTAAATTTTTACTTTTAACGACCTTTAGCATGGTTTTCCCACCAATCCGATTTATTGGTACACCACTATGAACAGTATATATAATGCGTAGATTGCAAGGAACTCAAATATCAGTATTCTGTGACTTAACAAAAGCTTTTGATTCTATTCACGATTCTGTTGAAAAATTAAAATCTATGGTTTCGAGGCCGCCATGAATGGTTTAAAAATTTTTCTGAGCTCTAGAAACATACACGGTACAAAAGCTTTCCATCTACACAAAAGTCCCTCTCCGTGGTGTGCCCAAAGGTCAATATTAGGCCCAGTTTTTTTTTTGATATATAATGACATTTTTCGTTGCACGAAGATGGGTTTTCTTTTTTATCTGAGACCCACAATAGTTACGGAAAAAAAATTTAAAAATGTTGAAAATACCCTTAAAATTTGAATTAAAAAAGTGTCTGTTGGCTGAAAAGTAATAACTGTCTTTAAACACTTCCAACCGTGCTTCATGGTCTCCCTCCCTTTTAAAGACCAACACAACCCGCACCATTACAGGGAAATTCTCCTTAATACAAATTCATGAGTTCAAGTTTTCAGGCATAATCAACAGACATTATTATGGAAATCCCATATAAATGCCTATGTACTAAAATCTCCGGTAACAGGGATTTCATACAAAAAAGAATTTTATTACCACGCATCATTAAGGAAAAATTTTTATATCATTAAAAATACCCACATTTATTATTTGTGCAGCTATCTGGGGCGGAGCCTACAAGACTTCCATTACATCTGTTTTTTGTCAGAAAAAAATAGTCCGGATAAGTTCTACAATCAAAATGCCATACGACCCTTTTTCATAACATTAAGCTGTTAAAAAATACCTACATTTGTTTTTTGCAACCTGTATATTTTTTTTTTAAAACCCTAAACACTACTGCAATTTTTTTCCCCGTACACAGCACATGATGAAGGGAGAAGACCCTTTCAACTAGAAACCCACGGTGAGAATCAACATGCCCAACAAAAAAAGGTACCCGGGGTTCAGATACTGGGAAAGATTTACCAAAAAATCTCAGAAAAATTTCCCCGCTCCCCTCTCTCTCTCTCTCTCTCTCCCCTCTCTCTCTCTCTCTCTCTTCCCCTCCTCTCTCTCTCTTTCCCCCTTTTTTTCTCCATTTATTTTAATTATTTTTAAAATTTTAATTTAAAACTTTTAAATTTTAATAAAAAGAAAAATACAAAAAAAAATTCATTTTCATTTTTTTTTTTTTATTACGTCATTAGTTTTATAATCGTATCTAAATTCAATTATAGCTATTTTTATTCTTTCTTTTTTATCCTTCATAGTTCACACCTTCCCTTTTAAGGTCTCCCTGGTTTTCTTCATGACCCCTGCCTGCTTCCCCCCCCCCCCCCCGAGGACGGGGCAGGAAAAAAGTGTGATTAGAAAAAAAAAAGTAAAATAATTAAATGAATGTTAAATGACAAAAAGTATCTACGGGGTAAGAATAGACACGAAAAAACCCCGACCGTGGGGTGAGCAGGAGCTGGGAACAAGCTCTTGCTTCTCCGTGGGCTGGCAGAAATGAAGAAGAAACTTCGTACAACTTGCGCGCTACTATGGCATCGCGAGCCACGGTAGCACACTCCTCTGGCGCATGCGCAGATTCAGAACGTCCCATTCCTTTGCACTTGCCTCCTCGTCGCGCCACAACGGTGTCACGGTGTCGGTGAGACACATCTCAAAGGAACTCCGAACTGTATCATATCACGTAAGGATAAGGCACGATTGCACCATGAAGTTACCAGGTGGCGAAATAGTAAAGTTGAATATTATATCAGTATATTCCATTAAAAGTGGGGCAATGAAGTAGCACGAAAAAGCGGGACAAACGAAAAAAGGGGGATTTTTACTAACATTTAAAAAGCGGGACAGACGCTGAAAAGCTGGACTGTCCTGCCTAAAAGCGGGACTCTGGTCAGCTTATAATTACACGATACGTCCCGTTGTGAAAATATCTAGAGGGTAAAAATAGCCTCGGAACATAAACTGCGCCTTGGCAATTGTTTACTATTTGAGCACTTTGTTGAAGGAAAAGACATTGACTACCATTTTGAGCGCGAGCCTGGTTCTCGCTCAGTCGCTGGTGTCTGGTGTCTGCGTTAAAGTAATTCGAGCTTCTCTCAGTGTTTTTTACTGCGTATCAGTGCGTTTTCCGTGTTAGTGCGTCCGTCCGCTTTTGGGGTTTTCGGTGTTCCCTCATGACGCGTTCCGGTGTTTTCTTTCCATACAGCATTGGATTCCCTACCTGTACCTGCAATCGACATTAGATTCCCTACCTGTATCTGCAATCGAGTAAGTACTCATTTCACTTTTTTCTTTTCTTTTCTCTCCCCTAGTATCCTTATCTCTACCTGTCCCCTGTTAGTCAGTGTCTCTTCCATCCAAAGTCCCCCCTCCCCTGTAAAGTCCCCCTTTGGCAGTCATTCATCAACCTTTGACCTGTGAAGACGTCACGTCCCCTCACCTCGCTCCCAACCCAGCACCTCACCTAAACGCTAAGTGTCTCATAGTTTAAAATTTTAGCCTTTATTTATAGCCTTTACTCTCTGACTCGTAATTAGTGAGTATACATATTACATAGTAATTCATACACCTTCATACACAAACACCAGTGTTAAACTTGATAGGATAAGAGTGTTTATTAGCAAATTTACTTTAACCCTAATACAGCGTGCTCCCACAAAACATTATAATCCCTTAAGGAATTTCCTCTCCGCTACCATGCCGTCGCCTTTGACCTATGTACCACGTGTAGAGGTAGGTTTGCCAAACAGTATTTTGATCTAGGTAACATGGCTAAATGCCGCTTATGTGTTATGAACGCAAAACTTCGTACGTATCAAGATATGTATCAAGTATTCATGCAAGAACGCCAGTCTCAGGATAACGAGACTCCTCATTGCGACCTGACTACACTCCCTTCCACGCCTGTTTACCTGACTACATTCCATTCCCCGCCTGTTGACCTGACCACACTCCTTTCCTCGCCTGTTGACCTGACTCTCCCCTTAACCCTGTACTTAGTGATCAGACTCTCCCCTCCACACCTGTAATTTTCCCCCTCCTCCCTCCACACCCATCCCCTCCACCTCCGCCTCCCACTCTCCACCCACCACCTCTCCTTCTCCTCCTTTTCCCCTCTCCCCTTCCTCCTCCTCTTCCTCCTCTTTCCCTCCTCTTCCTCCCCCCTACCTCCTCCTCCTCCACCTCCTCCTCCTGTCCATTCACCCTTGTAAGACATGGCGTTTAGGCAGCCATTAATAAAGAAGCAACTCCCCGTCACAACCTCTAACAGATTCGAAATCCTTGCCGAAACGTCAGTAGAAAAGGACGTCAAACTGATCGGGGACTCAATCATTCGTGATCAACTAGTGGAATTCTGTGGTCGTGATCCCCAACACAGAAAGAGGCCCCTGCATTCCAGGGGCGTCCCTGACAATATAACAGAAGCCTGCGATGAATAACAAATGACGCCGACGCAAACACCCTGATCCCTATTCACGCGGGAACACAATGACGTCAAACAAACCAGATCAGAGGCCCTCCTTACTAAATATCGCAATATGATGAATAAATATAAAGTAAAATCTAGTAAAATCATCGTATCTGGTATTCTTCCGAGGATCAATGCGGCAAAGCTTCTACAAGGCCTTTAGCACAAACAATCTCTCGCAATCTCTGTAAAGAAGTTGAATTTAACTTATGGCCATTTTATAACCCAACCGATTCTCTTCCGAAACGTGCCACTTAAACACGATCGGGTACTTTGGGGCAACACAAACTACAGGA
>JACEEZ010011130.1:2500-7500 GCA_016584305.1 Chionoecetes opilio
TATACTAGAGAGAGAGAGAGAGAGAGAGAGAGAGAGAGAGAGCATCATTTGTGAAGTTAAGGAAGAGATTTTTCTGCACAAAAAAAAGAAGAGATAAAGAGGAGGAGGAGGAGGAAGAGGAGGGAGGAGGAGGGAGGAGGAGGAGGAGGAGGAGGAGGAGGAGGAAAGGGGGAGGAGGAGGAGGGAGGGAGGGAGGGAGGAGGAGGAGGAAGAGGAGGGAGGGGAGGAGGAGGAAGGGAAGGTCGAAGAAAATAAGTATATAAGAATTTCATTTTCGCAATTTCTTGGAAGATGGATTTTTTATTTACACCAGTGGGTAATTTTCCCTAGTGTTTATTTGTTTGTATGTGTGTAAGATATCTGTAGTACTTTGTTAGTTGTAGTTAGTTAGTGAGTGAGTGAGTTTTAGTTAGTTAGTGAGTGAGTGAGTTAGTTTTAGTTAGTGAGTGAGTTAGTTTTAGTTAGTGAGTGAGTTAGTTTTAGTTAGTTAGTGAGTGAGTTAGTTAGTTTTAGTTAGTTAGTGAGTTAGTTTTAGTTTTAGTTAGTTAGTGAGTGAGTTAGTTTTAGTTAGTGAGTGAGTGAGTTTTAGTTTTAGTTAGTTAGTGAGTGAGTTAGTTTTAGTTAGTGAGTGAGTTAGTTTTAGTTAGTGAGTGAGTTAGTTTTAGTTAGTTAGTGAGTGAGTGAGTTAGTTTTAGTTAGTGAGTGAGTTAGTTTTAGTTAGTGAGTGAGTTAGTTTTAGTTAGTTAGTGAGTGAGTTAGTTTTAGTTAGTGAGTGAGTTAGTTTTAGTTAGTGAGTGAGTTAGTTTTAGTTAGTTAGTGAGTGAGTGAGTTAGTTTTAGTTAGTTAGTGAGTGAGTTAGTTTTAGTTAGTTAGTGAGTGAGTGAGTTAGTTTTAGTTAGTTAGTTTTAGTTAGTTAGTGAGTGAGTTAGTTTTAGTTAGTTAGTGAGTGAGTGAGTTAGTTAGTTTTAGTGAGTGAGTTAGTTAGTTTTAGTTAGTGAGTGAGTGAGTTAGTTTTAGTTAGTTAGTGAGTGAGTTAGTTAGTTAGTTTTAGTTAGTTAGTGAGTGAGTTAGTTTTAGTTAGTTAGTGAGTGAGTGAGTTAGTTAGTTTTAGTTAGTTAGTGAGTGAGTTAGTTTTAGTTAGTTAGTGAGTGAGTGAGTGAGTTTGTTTTAGTTAGTTAGTGAGTGAGTTAGTTTTAGTTAGTGAGTGAGTTAGTTTTAGTTAGTTAGTGAGTGAGTGAGTTAGTTAGTTTTAGTTAGTTAGTGAGTGAGTGAGTTAGTTGTAGTTAGTTAGTTTTAGTTAGTTAGTTTTAGTTAGTTAGTGAGTGAGTGAGTTAGTTAGTTTTAGTTAGTTAGTGAGTTAGTTAGTTTTAGTTAGTTAGTTTGTTTTTATTAGTTTTATTAGTTTTAGTAAAGGTTTTAGTCTTGTTATTAGTTTTATTATTATTATCTTTATTATTTATTTGAGTAGTTTGTTTTGTTATAGTTTTCATGTCTTTTCTACTTCACCCTACCTCTACTACTACTACTACTACTACTACTACTACTACTACTACTACTACTACTACTACTACTACTACTACTACTACTACTTACCACTACTACTGAGCTACTACTACTACTACTACTACGACTATACTACTACTATACTACTACTACTACTATACTACTACTACTACTACTACTACTACTATACTACTACTACCCCACTACTACTACTATACTACTACTACTACTACTAACTACCACTACTAACTACCTACTACTACTACTACTACTACTTACTACTACTACACTACCTACTATACTACTACTACTACTACTACTACTACTACTACTACTACTATACTACTACTGCACTACTACTACTACTACTACTACTAAATACTACTACTACTACTACTACTACTGCTTACACTTACTACTACTACTACTACTACTACTATTCTACTACTACTACTACTACTACTACTACCACTACTACTACTACTACTACACTACTACTACTACTACTACTACTACTACTACTACTACTACTACTACACTACTACTACTACTACTACTACTACTATCTCTACTACTACCACTACTACTACACTACTACTACTACTACTACTACTACTACTACTACTACTACTACTACCTACTACTACCTAATACTACTACTACTACTACCTACTACTACTACTACTTACTACACTACTACCACTACTACTACTACTACTACTACTACTACTACTACTACTACTACTACTACTACTACTACCTACTACACTACTACTACTACTACTACTACTACCACTACTACTACTACACTACTACTACTACTACTACTACTATACTACTACGACACTATACTACTACTACTACCTACCACTACTACTACTACTACTACTAACTACTACTACTACTACTACTACTACTACTACTACTATTACCACACTACTACTACATACTACTACTACTACCTTAGCTACCATCTACTACTTTTTGTATTTCACTCTTCACACCACCACTACTACTATACCACCACTACTACTATAACTACTACTTACTACTACTACACTACTACTACTACCTACTAACTACTATTACTATTACTACCACTACTACGACTCATACAACTACTATGCAATGACATCAACTACTAAAATAACTACTACCACTCCTCCTCCTCCCTCCTCCTCCTCCTCCTCCTCCTCCTCCTCCCCCGACCTAAACTGACCCTTCCCCCCTCCCCCTTCCCAGAAATGAAGGGGGGGGGGCGTCCCTAGGTCACGATTCTTCAAGGTGAGAGAGAGAGAAAAAAAAAAGAGAGAGAGAGAGAGGTGCTAATGAGGAATGAATAGAAGATAATGGCGAGGGGGAGGAGGAGGAGGGAGAAGAGATGACATTATTGAATAAAGAAGAGGAGGAGGAGGAGGAGGGATAAAGGTGTGAATGGAGGATGTTATTGATACGAAGAACACAACAGAAGAACAATACATCTGTTGGTCATACATACATCTGAACTTGGTGTGGTCGTAACTTCGTCGTAGGGAACCGGATCTGCAGTAGGAAGAGGACGACCACTGATATGACAAACAGCATTCTTATTCCATATTATTTTATATCCCTTATTTGTTTGTTTATTGCTTATGTTAGGCTGTAATAGATGTCAATAAATCAATATAAACCCAGACTCTTCGTTGTTGTATCCAAACGTTTCGACAATATTTCATTACTAGCCGCAAAGCCAACCTTCGGGCGGACTTTTTGGCTAGCTCCTGCGGAGGGCTATTGGTGAGCCTTCGGCCCACCAAGCACACTCTCCAGATAGCCCCTTCTAGCTTTCCTGAAATCATGGATGTAGAAATGTATGTATTAACGCCAACCCATTCACATCACCCCCCACCCATTCACTCACCCATTACCCATCACCCCCCACCCATTCACTCACCCATTACCCCTCCCCCCACACACCCATTCACTCACCCATTACCCATCACCACACACCCATTCACTCACCCATCACCCATCACCCCCCACCCATTCACTCACCCATCACCCCACACCCATTACCCATCACCCCACCCATTCACTCACCCATTACCCATCACCCCACCTATTCACTCACCCATTACCCATCACCCTACATCAAGGTTTCCTCAATTCTCGCAACCCACATTTTTTTTCCAAAATTCTCGCTAATAGGCTACTAAAAATTAAAAATAAATAAGTCATCGGATCATCTCATAAGTGGGCTTAAAATGTGCCCCTGGTCGACCTGGTTCCAAAACTGTGCCATATGATGGGATTCCGCCACAGGGGGGCGGCACCTATCGCGGACCCACACACACACAGACACACACACTTTCGCTTATATTATTATAGATGTCATCTTTTTCTACTTCATCCTACCTCTACTACTACTACTGCTGCTACTATTACCACCACTACTACTACATCTACTACTACTTTTACCTGTTAGCTACCATCACTACTTTTGGTATTTCAGCTTTCACCACCACCACTACTACTATCACCACTACTACTATCACCACTACTTCTACTACTACTATTACTACTACTACTACTAATACTAATACTAATACTAATACTAATACTAATACAACTACTATGCAATGACATCAACTACTAAAATAACTACTACCACTCCTCCTCCTCCTCCTCCTCCTCCTCCTCCTCTCCTCCTCCTCCTCCTCCTCTCCTCCTCCTCCTCCTCCTCCTCCTCCTCCTCCTCCTCCTCCTCCTCCTCCTTCAGTGGTAAAATCTAGAAATAATATTTGTTCGCAAGATTTGTTAGTCATTACGAGGCTACTTGTGATAAGCTACACCATGTAATCAATAGTGAGGGACAGGATAGTAAAGACGAAGGCTTCTCCCCACCCCCCTTCTATTGCCCCAAGATAGGCTAGAAGGAAAGGAAGAGATGCATAAACAAAGGAAAAGGAAAGAAATAAAAAGGAAAAATATAAAAAAGAAAGGAATACATCAAGAAAAAGAAAATAAAGAAAGAAAGAAATAATGAAAGAAAAAAGAAGGAAAAAAAAAGAAAGAAGGGAAATATATTGTTTATTTGCTTGACATTGGAAAATAATTGGACTGAAAATTTTCTATTGGCACGAAAAATAAATTGTGACTTAGTTAATTAATGCCAGTAAGAAAAGAGGGGACACAAGAAGAGGAGGAGGAGGAGAGATGAAAATGTGAGTGGAAGATATTGCAATGATGAAAGAGGAGGAGGAGGAGGAGGAGGAGGAAGAAGATGAAACAGAAGAAGACCAGTGAGAATAAAGGAAGATGTGAGAAGGATAAGGAAGAGGAGGAGGAGGAACACATATTAAGGAAAACGATAAGGAAGAGGAGGAGGAAAGGAAGGGAGAAAAAAATAACAAAAACGATAAGAAGAGAAGGAAGAAGATAAAAAAAAAGGAAGAGGAGGAAGGAAGAAAAGGAAGAAGGAAGAAAAAAAGAAGGAAGAGGAAAAAGAAGGAAGAAAA